>JAJODA010000215.1:0-44505 GCA_021730345.1 Fusarium cicatricum | reverse complement strand
GTAGTCACAATTCGAGACTACCCACCCACCATCATGATGAATGATCGCCGACGCAAAACGCAGCCAACCAATCGGCGTGCTCAGGGTGCTCCGCGTCGAAGTTGAAGTTCTCCTTCGACCTGATCGAGGCGGTTTGAGCCATCCGATGTAGCCTCAAACATGCTTACAATACCTGCAAAGTAATGCACCAATACGAGCGGTGTGTTGTTGACTTTGTGGCTGCGTGAGATTCCCCGGGTGTTCCAGAGCAACCGAAGGACGTCTGATCAGTCTTAGATGTCGTGACGACCCTGATCTGTCCCAGCTGTCTGCTCATCTCATACCATTTCCATGCTGTAAGTCGGGCGGCTGAGTGCCAGGAGCTGTCAAGTGGTTGCCTTGTCCAGCTATTTTTCACGCAGGATGGTCAAAGTGTATGCCACACCTCTCAATACCCGCCTTCATTACCACCTTCATCATCCTCCCACATTTCCAATTGTCGTCGGCAACAGACAAGTGGGCGGCAAAAAGTCAGCCATCTTTCATAGTTTCGCAAAGTCATCTTGATATCCCACCACCCCCTTCTTACTACTTGGTTCCTCGTGGCCGTCGTCACCTTTGGCAACTCTACCAAGCTGGGTCCCTTGTGCCGTCCATTGCGATATGCCCACCGCGTGAGTCTTGTCACATGATTGGGAGTACCCAAAGTTGGTTCAAGTGGCACGACGCTTATTAAGTAGCAGTGTTAATCCCGGACCCGAAACCTGGAGCACCGTTGCCAGAGGCGGCTCCCCCAGGCCCTCGGATTCAGATGCGAACGGAGATCTCTCAACAAGCTCCGACTCCTATCGAAGTGAGGTTGACACCAGTAGTGGCAAGAAAAAGAAGGAACAGGATAGGCATTGCTGGGATTCGGCTCACAGTTCAATCAGAGCAAATAATCTCGAAGTGTAGGTTAGCTTTTCCGCATTGTTCTTCCTGACGGAAACTTGGCTAATGTCCTGAGTGCTTAGACTGGAATGACCTAGGTCTGTCTCTGGTGTATGTCAGTTGGTTTGTTTTTGACGCCAGTGATGGGGGTGAAGAAGTGGTGGGGGACAATGTGGATGAACCAACTCTATAGGGACGCTAAATTAAGGGGCTTGTAAGTCTGTATCATCAATATATTCAACGTAGTGTTTCAAAGTAGGGAACAAACTATTCCATCATTGAGAGTGATGTTTTAGGTTAGGAACTGATGAACGCTACCTACTCGGACTACTCCATAATCTCTTCTCGCAACCAAGCCTAACGTTGAAGACTTTCCAGGAGACAAAAGGATCTCGTAATACCGAAGGAAGCCACGAATGGTCTTGAGACACCAGGTGTGAGGCAGGCACGTCGGACCGGCGGCCATGGGAGCGTGCGGAGTCGAGCTACGGCCAACGACAAAAGCCATATCGGGGTGGAACAGCTAGATGAGACTCAGATTCCAGAGTTTCTAGTCGAGCTCAACGCTTTGGCTTTGCCGTTCTGCAATGCCTAACTCTGGCTGTCGAGTACTGCCCTCTCTCATCAATCCTTGCATGTTTTCCAGAGTCTCCTCATATCATTCACACGTGGATAACAGTGTGCAAAGAGGAGTTGCTGGTATCACTGGCAAAGGAACACGAGCCATTGGGCAGGTTGGAGAGAGAGGCTGGGACTTTTCTTCGGTGGACATCTGATTGTCTTTGGTGATGCAAGGATTATATCATGCAAGAGAACGGAAGAACTTGTATTATATCGAGGGGCCGACGTGAGGTGCAATATTTTACTTTGATGATTAGGAAACAAAAATATGCGTTTGACCGGCCAATAGTCACTTTCATAATTTGCAAGTCCAAGACTCTGTACTTCAGCTGGTAATATCCTATGGCCATGTCCAGATGAGCAATAGTATCACTTTAAAGTTCTTGACCTTGAACTCCCAGATTCTATCAAATATACCAAGTCATTCATATCATGTGCGTACCAGAGAGGCTTCTCGCTAGCATCTCGTTCTACTCCCCATGACCAATCACTTCGCCATACTAAGAAGACAGCTCCTGCCCTTCACTCAGTACCCGTAAAGATTGCCATGCTCGGATGAGGAAGCTCGAATCCTCCTGTTTTCCCGCACTAACAATATTCGGATGCACCATGCGCAAGCAATCGAGCACAGAGCAAAGCCAGCCGAAGCTCCAAAGCCAATGCCATATCGCGGCTCATCGCTCTTGGGCCACAAGTAGGCACCGTAGATATATCCGATCTGTGAGTAAGGATTAGAACCGAAATGAATAGCACAAGTGTTAGTAACGCACCTGCCCACCAACATTGGTCATGGCCAAGACAACCTGGGTCAAGTTAGCAAGAGGGAACTTCCGTCTGACAGTCTCTTTCAATAACATACCGCCTTCTTCTCTTTTGTTTGAGATAATGTCGAGGACGCCCATCCGATAATGACAGAGTTGACCGCATAGGCACCCATGGGGAAGATGAAGCACGCGACATAACGAGCTGGCGTGTTCAAAGTCGAAGCAGCCAGCACAAAGCCTACAATGGCAATGCTCAGACCGGCTGTGATGTGCCAAGTGCGTTCGTGTAAGCGGCCAGAGCTCCAGCCGAAGAGAATGCCCGCAGCACCTGCGACTAAGAAGGGCGGGCAGGTCATGACCAACGTGATGGTGGTGTTGAAGCCGAGGGTCTTGACGACACTATTGATTGATATCCATTAGTTCGATACATCTTAACCGGGGTTACAAGACTATCCAACACTTACGTAGGAAAGAATGAGTTGAAAGAGCACGCCGAGAGATGGAAGTTTTGCATCAAGCAGAACAACCATGTCCTCTTATCAGCGCACGCCTGCTTGAGACCATCCCAGGCCGAAGACTCGCCGTCTTGAGAATCGGAAAGCTTGTCTCTCTCCATACGAGAGTGAGCAAGCTGCTTCTCGTGCTCCTTTAACCAGTGCGTGGTGAGGGGAGTGTTGGGCAAAAGAACGAAGCCGATCAGAGCGACCAGCGCAGTGATAGCACCCTCGACGATAAAGAGCCTGAAGCCAAGTTAGCTGCAGTTCTAGCAATCAGAAAACTTCATCATACCATCTCCATCCTGCAATTCCTGCAAGGCCGTCCATGCCCGCAAAAATACCTGCGGCAATGAGACCTGAGAAGCCCGTGGCAAGGATCTGGGCGCAGTAGAGGACAGCAATCCGAGAAGCAATCTCTATAAGAGTCCAAGTCAGTGCTTGCACCTACGGTGGAAGATTACCAACCAACCTTTGCGGCTGTAAAACGTGGACAATAAGTATGTCGCTCCGGGATAGAACTGTCCAAGTCAGCAAGGTTGCTAAGCAGCGTGAATGAGAGGCACATACGGGCGCTTCAGTAATACCGAGAAAGAATCGACACGCCAGGAGACCTTGGTAGTTCTTAACCAGCGCCGTGCAGCCTATAATTCTCATGTCAGCGCCTTATTCATAGCTTCTGCACTAGGAACTTACCAGAAACCACAGCCCAGACCAGCATCCACGAGCTCATGTAGATTCCAGGCCTTACCTTGGTGATCAACATGTTGCTGGGAACCTGCATCAGGACGTAGCCGACAAACAGGCTACACACTGGTCAGTTTTGTGCAACCAACAGCCCGGAACTGCGACGTACATCGAGACCGTAGTATTGAACTCGTTGCCAGACATGTTGAGGTCCCTCTCCAAATTGTTCAGTCTGGCTTGTGCGATGGCGTTTCGATCGACGTAGTTGAGGAAGTACATGAGGCAAAGACATGGCTGTTGAGAGATTAGCCATCGTCTTGGTCTGGTGTCGGAGGTTGCTCACCATAATCCAGAGATCCAGTTTCTTCACCAGACGAATCTCCTCCGGATCCGTCTTTTTTGCTGCGCCGGTGTAGTCTCTTCGTTCCATCTGCGAGGGCTTTTCATCCTCAAGCACGCTGTTGATATGCGCAAACTCGGGAGCCTCCTTCGACTTGGAGTCTCGGCGATTCTCGTGGGCGACTTCCATGTTGGAGCAAAGTTGCTGCTGCGTATCACTCAGGTAGACGGTGCTGATTCCAAGGCCTTGCTCTCCTGTAGGGCTTGACAGGTTCTTGTCTTGTATTTATAACTTTCCAGAATGTTTGCGAACTTGCGCCATATGGGTCCAGAACCTGTAAGATCTTCGCGGGGAACATTAACATCAGTGGAAAGCGGAAAGCGGGGAAATCGGGACTGAAACCTGGGGAAGTGGACGCGACTACAGGGGTCTTCGGCTCTAGATCTAGATTCCGTGGACAGTTATGCAGGCGTCATTTGCGGTAACTGCTGTCGCATTTCGTGGGTGGAACGTGGGAGGTAGATCAAGTGTTGGTCGGCGACGCAAACAATCATCAAAGGCCCGCTCAAGTGTCGTAGATGGAGAGGAACCACGTCGATCAAGTTGACAAGAGGGTCAATGGACCCAACATCTCTCAGCCTGACAGTTGATGTGACCTCATCTGGTCCGCGAAAGAGTCGACCCGCAGTTGAAAGAGCATGTCTCCTTGGCATCATCGCTCTTTGATAAGAGAACAGAAAGACAAACAATCGGACTCTACTTCTTATGCCGTGAGACTGTAAAGCACACCGCGCCTTTGCTCACGCACTTGCTCGGAGATCTAATTAACCTCCGAAACTGGTGTAGCACACGTGCTTGCACTCGACACGCTAGCGATGCTGCGACCAACAATCAACAATCATACCCTACATCTCACGAAGCGCAGAATAAGATTTACAAGCTGATAGCATTATCCTAGAAGAAACTTGATCGTTGAGAACCAAACCCTGTTCTAGGTGGATTGGTGACATTCCTCTATCATCCAAAAAATTATTTGAAAGATGCTTGAAACGGAGTGGCTCATTAAGTGTAGCCAAAGTGTAGCCAAAGTGTAGCCAGATTGTGGTTATCGAACCCTTACTAATCAGCTTTATGGCGTCCAAGCCTCCACGGGTAGCACAGCCCCTTTTCCAATGACTGCGAATCTGTATTTATACAGGCTGGATATCATTAAAGAGACGATGTAGCCTGCGTGTCTGGGAATTACTCATAACAATTCATGATCAATGTACCGTAACATGGAGCTACCCAGGTCGCGTAATATCAGCACCCTTTACCGCTCAAGCAATCTCAACCTCATCAACCTTCTTATCCCCTTTCATATTATTCTTTTCCATTTGTCCACTTTCCATATCGGTAAGCTTGCTAGCATTTAACCCGCCGTGCGAGGTTCCCTCAAACACCTCCTGGATTTCTTCCAGTGTGTGTCCCTTGGTTTCCGGGAAGAGGAACCAAATTAAGACGACGAGAACCGCCAGAATGCAGCAGAAGACGATATAGTACTTCCAGCCGATTGCACCCATTGCGATAGGGTTGACCTGATTTCCACAAACCAGGCCAACAAACGTGGACATGTACATGATGGAAAGGCCACGGCCGCGAAGGGTGTATGGGTAGATCTCGACGATGTAGGCTTGGAGCAGGGGGGCCCAGGCAGTTGCGTAAAAGAAGAAAGTGATGAAAACAAAGCCAACGATGACTCTACCAGTTGTCTCGTTACGTGTTGAAGCAAAGTGGGCGCTGAGACCGGTCCAGATGATGTAGCAGAAGAACATGCCGGCCGTTGATCCCAAGAACAATGTACGACGTCCCAGACGATCAACCAGCAGAGCTCCGGCGAATATGGCAGCCAGCCAGTTGGATACTTGCAGTAGTCCGTTGATAAGCGTCTGGTCCTTGGCCTCAGTGATACCGATGGTGTTGAGCACCAAAGATAGATAATAGCTACCGAGGAGTTAGGACTTGGCTCGAGATCTGAGACACACAGTTAAACCCACCTGACAATGTTGATTCCGTTCCATTGAGCGCCCCATCCGACAATGACTGCAATAAGAGTCCGTTTGCGGTTCGCGGGAGTGCGCACAAGTTCGAGCCACGAATTTTGCGACATGGCATCGGCTTCATGAGTCAGCGCGCCTTCGATCTCGGCCATCTCGAAGTGCACGAGAGGGGCATCTGAATCACCCCCTGCGTGGTAATCGGCGAGGATCTTGCGAGCCTCTTCTCTTCTTCCATGGGCAACGAGCCATCGAGGCGATTCGGGCAGGAACCAGAGGCCGAGCAGTTGCATAGCAGGAAGGAGACCTTGGACAAGAGATGGAATCCTCCAGCTCCATGTCGAAGAGAGCTTGAAAGTACCAAAGGTGCACCAGGCCGCTATGATTGCCCCCAAATACTGTCATTGGTGTTAGTCAAGGAGCGATCATTGTCTAGCATGATGGGTACTTACAAAAGAGGTGTTGTACAAAGCGGTTAGCTTGCCTCGATGTGTTGGGTACGCAAGCTCAGTGATGAGAATCGGACTAGGCTGGGCGAGGAAGCTGGTAAAGAATCCTAGAATAGCCCTGGCAGCGATAAATGTGGACAAATTCTGGGACACGCCCTGCATGATTGCAAAAGCAACACATGCAAAGGCTCCAATCGTCATAGCCCTCTTTCTTCCAAACTGATCGCAGATGTAGGTAACGAGGAACAATGCTACCACCTTTCCAGCGGGGTATACCGAGTTCATCGCTCCGAGCATGGCGCCTTGGGGGTTGTTGAAGTATTCTCGCCATTGCGGGAGGGTCTGAAGGCCGTTCATCATCGATCCTGGGCCCCGTTAGTGGCCATTGAACCATGTTTGCTCGTCTTCGCTTACCATCATAACCGATGGCGCCGGAAGACACTAGAGGGACCAGGAGGAGCAGGTTGAGCTTGAGGAGATGCGGTGTGCGATACCACGGCCGAGGGTCGACGGGAAGCACCTGAACGTAAGAAAGTCATTAGAACTTGTCATCCTCCGAGTACAGAGCAAACACAGTTGAGATCTGGTCAACATGGGTCGACTTACCGCAGCGAGCTCGGGGCCTACCACTGCTGCTGCCCCTTTCTGCTGGGTCTGTCGCGAGAAGCCCATGGTCACGAGGAGATGAAGCTGTGAATGATTCCGAAAGAAACGTTCAGAGACGTTCAAAGGAGCCTTGTCGGGATTGTCGATGGAGCACAGAATGCAACCAGGGTGAGGTCTTGACCCCTTATATCTAGCACGACGCAGCAGCAACTTGCAAGAACAAGACCAAGATTCCTTCCAACCCCACACATTTTACGACAGACCCCATGGGGATACAATGCGGGGATAGCTTGTGCCGTAGTGACATGAAAGACCAGGATCCGGTCCTTCAAAACCTTAGGTGATCCCGGGCTTCGGAGCAGAACGTTATTGGTCCTTGCTTGCCCGCTCCGGCATCTGAAACCCGTGATTCGGCGGGCTTCGACTGGCTCCGGCACCCTAGAATGCTTGTAAGTTTATTGACCAGGCTATTGCGCAAACCTGTTTTGGCCCGATTCTCGAGGCTGGAAGAACGTGGCTGTCGAGATTTGTTTAGGCTAAATATCGGAGTCAAGATGCAGGCCGGGTCAATCATCGCGCCTCGGATAGCTTGTATCTTACCCAAACACACATACGTTGAATCTCGGGTAGCTCCATAGTATTTTCACGACATCGAAGACTTCTCGGAAGATAACGACAATAGACCTGCGGTGACTAGCCACTCCAGCCACTACATAGGAAATCTGTTTAGGCACACGTTTGTCAACTTTTCGTCATGATTGAATAACTTCTGAACATTTCTTGGCCAAAGTGTATGATCCAAGTGCCACTTACTGCACGGAAGGTTGCTTAGCTTGTACTGTGGGAATCTTAATGCATGACTGAATACCCTATAGCCGAGAAGTTATCCATGTGTTTAGGTGCGCACAACGAGTCTATGCTCCATCTAGTGCGAAACATGCAACAGCAGACGTAGTAATATGAGCGGCATTTTTTCCTTTCTCGCTAGAGGAAGGCGCGATATTTAGACTGAGGCTGCGTTTTACGACTTGCAAACATCACATCTATGTCTCCGCACGTACTGAAAGAGAATATACAATACAGCAAGCTGTATACGTTCGGTTTTGCCCAGAAATGCTTCAAATGAAACCCAAATGAAGTACTACATGATAATCCTACGATTGATTCTTCATACCGCAAACAATGCATCGGCAATCCAAATACCTACCCATCAGCCGAAGACGGTTGCCGAAGCCAACTTGACATCCTTGACAGTCTTGTGGAGATTCGACGATTTGTCATTCCGAGAGCTGCTCGGACCACGATGTTATTGGCCATCATCTCCGCTCTCAAACTAATCCTGAACGGAAACACAGGTGAGCGTGCATAAAGTAAAGATGGTCTGTTAATCGCTCCTAACTCCTCCCGGTTACGTCTAATCCTGGTACTCCCAAAAGGAAGCTCGAAACGATGCAGAAAGGTACCAATATTGATGCGATTGTCACATCGCTGACATTACAAGAAAAGGTAAGATATTTGCAAAAATAAACGTGATCCATCTTGAAGCTCATAGTGACCTCTCAGATATCCCTCCTCGCGGGCAGAAACTTTTCAGAGACAGCCAGTATTCCCGACAAGGGAGTTCCATCTATCAAGGTACGTACAAGTCTCTTCTTCCCTGATTCAAGTCTGACATTCTTATCAGACAGCCGATGGACCAAATGGAGTCCGTTCAGCAGCCACAGACCTCAGCATCAAGTCGGCCTGTTTCCCTGCAGCATGCAATCTCGCAGCCAGTTTCGATACGGAGCTCGCGGAAAGCTTCGGCCGTGCTCTCGCGAAAGAAGCAAGAGGGAAGCGAGTCAACTGTATGCTAGGACCGACAGTCTGTATCCATCGACACCCGCTCGGTGGACGGAATTTTGAGAGCTTCAGTGAAGACCCCTTTCTCGCAGGGAAACTCGCCTCTCGAGTCATTCAGGGTCTTCAGAGCCAGGGCGTATCCGCCACTATCAAGCACTTTGTGGCCAACGAGCAGGAGACGGCTCGGACGACTGTTGACGAGACCATCGATGAGCGCGCGTTACGCGAGATTTATCTGCGCCCTTTTGAGATTGCTGTGAAAGAAGCGAATCCATGGGCGGTCATGACAGCTTACAACCACGTTAACGGAGTGCATTGCGATGAGCACAACTGGCTCTTGGAAGACGTGCTTCGTGGTGACTGGGGATGGGAAGGCCTAGTTATGAGCGATTGGGGCGGCACCAACTCAGTTGCTGCTGCGCTCAACGCCGGCTTGGACCTGGAAATGCCCGGTCCTCCTCGACTTCGCAAGGAGTCTGCCGTCATGGAGGCACTTGAGCGTGGGGATTTATCGGAGAGCACCATTGACGAACGTGCCAAGGCTGTCATCCAGTTCGCACTAAAGCTCAAAGCGCACGAGGAGGCTGCAGGTCTTGTTCCCCTCGGCCAGACGACAGATAGCCCTGAGCTACGAAGCATGATTCGAGAGGCTGGCGCGCGAGGAATAGTGTTGTTGAAAAATAAGGCAGATATCCTGCCGCTCTCCAAGGACAAGGTCCAGAAAAAGAGGATTGCCTTGATTGGGTTCGCTAAGGATGCAATGGCACACGGAGGTGGTAGCGCAGCAGTTAACGCGTACCGCAAAGTCACACCATGGGACGCGCTACATGAAGCTCTCGGAGACCATGTCGAGTTTACCTATGCACGAGGCGCGCACCGAGAACGACTTCTACCTACAATCAAGCATGAAGGGACATGTGGCACAGTGTTTGGTCTCGACGGACAATCCGGCTTTAGTCGACAGCTTTTCAAAGTCGACGCGGCTGAGCCTGTATCAGTTTTACATGGATATTCTGCATCTTCATACTCGCCTTTGGGATCACAAGAGTCTTTATGGCGAAGACTAGAAATTGTTGGGGATTTCACACCGGCCGAGACAGGCACGCATTACATCGCATGCTCTGGACTAGGACCAACACGCGTCTTTGTCGACGACGATCTCGTCTATGAGCAGACCAGTAATTGCTCCGATCCCATGGGCTCCCTCTTCCTTGCAGCCCCAGAGCCAGAGTTTCGCTACAGCTTCACTGCCGGCAAGACATACCGCCTGCGCATCTGCAGCGATCCGCCTACCAAGATTGGACTCACTATTCTTGAGGGTCGCAGTGGCGTGCGACTTGGGTTTTCCCTCGAGTCCGACCATGATGCGGATCTCCTTGGTGAGGCTGCCCAGATAGCCAAGGCCGCAGACTATGCTATAGTCTTTACTGGACATGATCCTCAGTGGGAAACTGAAGGTCGCGATCAAGACTCGTTCAACCTGCCTCGACAAGGCACTCAGGACGCTCTTGTCTCGGCTGTAGCATCGGCCAACAACAAAACTGTGGTAGTAAATTCGACTGGCGTCGCGATAGCCATGCCCTGGCTTGACCAGGTACCTGCTGTTGTGCAAGCATGGTTCCCCGGCCAAGAATGCGGCTATGCTATCACAGATGTTTTGACAGGAGCTGTCAACCCTGAGGGCCGGCTTCCGGTGAGCTTCCCAAAGCGTCTTGAGGACTGTCCGGCACATGGCAACTTCCCGGGTGAATACGTCAATGGTCAGTTAAAGGTCACGTATGAAGAAGGGGTATTTGTCGGATATCGCCATTTTGACCGACTCAGTCGAGAAAAGGTCAATTTCCCATTCGGCTACGGACTTTCCTACACGACCTTCAAATACGGGCTGGTGAGCGTTGTCAAGCAAGGAGGAGACAGTGATGCCTGGACTGTCACAGCCGAGGTCTCCAACACCGGCGGTCAAGCTGGCGGTACTCTGTTGCAGGTTTATGCCGGTCGGGTTAGTCTTTCTGCGGATCATCCGATCAAGTCACTGGTGGCCTTCCAAAAGGTTCAGCTACAGCCTGGAGAGAAAAAGACTGTTCAGCTCCCTGTTCAGAGTAGAGAGCTAGCTTACTTTGACACAAGAACTAGGAAGTGGGTGGTGGAAGAAGGAGAATACCGGGTTTGCCTTGGAGCATCGTCGGCTGATATCGTGGATGATGTAGTCGTCAAGGTAGATAGAGCAACCTTTAACCCTTGATTAGAGATAGCAAAAGGTCAATAGAGCGGATTATAGATCACTGAAAGGGTTCAGGCATAAACACAGAAGATACAACAACCGATTAACCATCATGAATCCAGAAAGCCTGTATCAGTGAGCCTGTCCATTCCTTGGCACAGCACCAACCGCTAGGTCTCAATTTCGGAGCTTAGGCCACTCGATGTAAGTACCTTGGGGCCCGAAGCAATGAGATCCTTCCGTACATAGGCGTCGGAACGGTTTGACTGGTCCGGGATCCGAATGGCTTCTAGGTAAGGGTGTGCTCCAAGGTCGTGGCTGCATCAACCAAGTACCTAGTATTGCCGTGACCAGATAATACATAAATGCGGCAGTTCTTGTCAGGAGATGAGCTTCTATAGTCTATTGAATTAGAGCCTTAGCCTCCTCGACTCACAAACTTTGTCAGTATCAAAATGCCAGCTCCGTACACAGGACAATGCCTTTGTGCTGCAGTCAAGTTCCAGGTTTCATCTGAACCAGCCACGGTACTTTCATGCTTCTGCGAACACTGCAGTAAAGGAGCCGGCGGAACACATCAACTAGTAAGACTTAATAACTCGAGTTTAGTGCTTCAAGGTACTCATCGTCGACAGATTGGCAAGTTTGCTACAAAGGATGTTCAAGTGACGGCGGCAGATGATGCCATTGGGGAATACATCCTCACTGATACATCAAGCGGTAACTGCAAAGAAAAAGCATTTTGCCGAACATGCGGATGTACACTATGGACGATTCCAGCCGCAGCCAAGGGAACATTCCACCTTATTCGATTACCACTCTTAGATGGCGGGTGAGTAGAGAGTTGTTGAGCTGCCTGAGGCTTGCCAAGCTAACTTCTATTTAGCCTAAACCTTGTCCCGGCAAACGAAATATTTGTCAGAAACCGACCGTCTTGGATGGTTCCTGTGGAGAACGTCGGTCAATGGGAAGAAATGCGCAAGTAAAGGCGCTGTTGGACGAAAGCTTGAGGTAACCGAACGACCTGGCGTTGGATGAGCAAGGATGGAATGGGGAAGCGGAGAAGGCGGGGAAGAGGTCCAGACTACGTAGTAATAGAGTCTTCCGATTGGTTCGGAACTGGATCTATCAGACAATGGACCTCGGAACGGGAGGGCCAACCTCATCCGAAACTCCCTCCACGTCCACGACCCGAGGCCTCCTCATCAAGCCCCAGCTACATGCTCCGGAGCAACTCCACACGGATCAGTGAAGCTTGCTGACCTTTTCGGTGTCTCTCTTTTGCTTGTATCATTCACTCTCATCACGTGCGCCTGTTCCCGGACTTAACCCCGGGGTTCCGAGGAGCCCGAGAATGGAGCCTCCCCAGAGAATGATCGAAGGCCCCGGATCTCGACCGGGTGGATCTAAACGACTCAAGATCGACGTTGCATGCGATACTTGTCGGGCCAAAAAGGTCAAGTGCGATGGTGTACGTCCAGGTGAGCAGTATCTATATGCCTGTTGCTGGTGTAGCTGTTCTTTTCATCAAGCAACCTGATATTGCATTGTGTCTTTACCCTAGGATTTTAGCTGATAGAGAATAGCGTGTGGTTCGTGTTCTAGAAAACTGGATCTGCGAGACAAATGCAACTATAGTGCTGGTAGTTTCATACGCAGCCGCGAAGCAGATGTCTCGACTGTTGATCTAAGCCGCGATAGAAGCAATGCCGCTTCACAAAGGAGACACTCTCAAGGCTTTCCTATTGGTGAAACTGGTCGAAATACGGAATTAGGACGTACTGCAAGCATGCCAGAAAGACAGCTACGAATGCATCCAGTAACAACCGCTCCGCCGCCACAGCCATCCCCAGCTGGAACGACTCCCGGCAGCAGACTTGGCGACGAGTCCCAGGCTCAACGTCAGCTTGGGGCGTCAGTATGCTCAACAAGCCCCTCAGCGATCGACTCCATGACTGCAGTCATCGATGAGGGAACCAGTACTGGCGAGTTCTTCGGCATCAGCAGCGCGGGGTCTTTCACAGCACAAATCAAGAAAGCCATCGACGTTCGTCTAGGAAAGCCTGGAAATGGCCCCTCTCATACCACAACTGCTGCATCAAGGTCCTTACTTGGGGCTACAAGTTCGGGTGTTGAACCAGTGGCCGAACTCTCCTATGTTCTACCGCCTCGCAGACAGGCAGATCATCTGATGGAGCTGTACTGGTTCTATGTAGACCCTTTGTACCCGTTCCTGGACAAAAAGCGCTGGACACATGCTTATAATGCAATATTTTCCGGTACACTCATCGACTTTAACGAGCGCATCTTTGTCGCCACCCTCAACGTTATCTTCGCCCTCTCTACGCAGCTCTTTGAGTCCCAAACCTTGGAACAAAGAGAGCAGTCCAGCGAGTCATATTTCCAGAGAGCTCAGGAACTCTTACCTATGAGCCCATGGGAACCTGGATCACTTGAGCTGGTGCAATGTCTACTGGTTACGAGCCAATATTTGCAAAGCACTTATAATCCACATCAGACGTGGATGGTTGTCGGGTCGGCGATAAGAATGGCACAGGGGCTGGGACTTCACCTACCAGAAACCTCAGCAGATCGCTCAGATCCAGTGGAGCGCGAGCTTCTGCGGAGGATATGGTATGGCTGCATCCTCATGGACCGGTATGTATGCTGATAATAACATTTCCCGAGTACAGCTGACGTTGGTAGTATGGTTTCTGTAACCCATGGTCGCCCTGCCATGATCTCACGGGGACCGGCAATGGCCGTGCCTTTGCCCGTCACATCCGCTCAGGTTGAGAAGGGAGGCCACTCGACGAGTAGAAACTTGGGCTACTTCAGCTTCTTTGTTGAATCAGTCAGGCTCTACGAGATAATACATCAAACCATGATAACCTTCTATGGTGGCTCTCATAGCGGCAGATGCAAAGTACGAGAGCCACATGCCACGGACTACGAGAACTTGGATAGTGACGATGAAGACCTCGACAAGGTGGTTCAGCTGGATCGGTCTCTCAGCAAATGGGAATCCAAGCTTCCGAATCACTTGAGATGGAGTCTGTTGGATACGAACAATGAAGAGATATCACGTCGTCAGGCTGTGATCCTTCGCATGCGGTTCGTATTCCCCAGCCCAGCAAGGTCTCGTATAGGCTCACAAGGCTAACTTGTATCAGTTTCCTTCACGCACGCATTCTTCTACTCCGACCAATACTTTCTCGATTCTGCTTGACGCAGTCAGCAGGTGATAATAGCACATTTGATGACACTCTGCAAGCTCGCGTTATCGAACAAGGTGCTTTGTTCTGCGTCGCCACAGCCCAAAACATAATTACCACGCTCCTCAAGCATCAAACCAGCGATAGCACAGTCGGCCTTCTTCCTGCGTGGTGGTACCGAGTATACTATGTGTACTCGGCTGCCATAGTTCTCATTGCCGCAAAGCTGAGGCCAGATGTCTTCTCTGCGGTGGACATTGGACGCTCGTGGGGTCAGGCCATCTCGGTGTTAAAAGCCCATGAGAAATTCGGCCAGTCTGCCCGTCGATGTGTGGCGGCATTGCACATTCTCTCTTCCAAGATATTACAGGCTGTGCCTGGGGGCTTGCCCGGACAGGATGGGGCCAGCAAGAAGACATCGGCTCGTAATAGTGAAGGGGCTCACCCTGGGGCAGCATACGATGTTTCGACCGATATCGAGTTGCCTGACTTGGTTCAGCAGTTGGCTGATGAGTTTGAGACCCCAATGCCTGATCTTGGCCACCAAGATCTCGCCGACTTCAACTTTGATGTCAATGACATGTCCTGGCTTAATGATGTTCAAGGAGTTTGGGAGCTATTAAATGAGTGATCTAGCTTAATCGCTGAAAATGTACTTTTTTTGTTGTCTATCTTGGGCACTAAATCTATTCGAAAACCATCTTGTTCTTCACACTACCCAGACCCGTGATGCTAACCTCTACCACATCTCCATCATTAAGGTACTTGGGCTCCTTCATTCCCATGGCAACACCCGACGGCGTGCCAGTGAGGACGACGGTTCCAGCCTCGATAGTCGTTCCTTGGCTAATGAAGCTGACGATATCCTCAACTCCAAACAGAAGATCGCTAGTCTCAGTGTTCTGCCTCTCCTCTCCGTTGACCGTTGTTCTCAACCTCAAGTTAGACGCGTTTCCGACAACCTCGGGTGATACAAGAAGAGGCCCCAGAGGGGCGAACCTGTCGAAGCCCTTGCTGAAGCACCATTGTGGAACACCGCCGGCCTTCTTGGGGTCGCGTTGCCAGGCCCGTGCGGAAACATCGTTTGCGACGATATAGCCTGCGATATGGGAGAGAACAGACTCCTTGGGGATGTTCTTGCCTGCCTTTCCAATGACGATGCCCTGGTTTCATATAAGCAGATATTCGTACCAACTGCGCGAGAATTACCTACCAGTTCTCCCTCGTAGTCTACTGTCCCGTCCTGAGCAATCTTGGGAATAGGGACATCATCACGGTACCCAGTCACCGAGGTCGAAGGCTTGATGAAGACTGAAGGATAAGGCGGCGGTGTTCGCCCACCCTCCTTGACTAGTTTCGTGTCAGTAACCGGGGGAACCAGAGATTTCAATGAACTTACTATGTTTTTGGTAGTTAAGGCCGATGCATCGGATAATCGGTACGTCCGCCGGTCGGAGAAGCTCTCGAACACCTTTTACGTGGATCTTCTCTCCCTTTGTGAGGTTTGCAACGGGATTTTGGCCCTTGTACTCAACAGCCCAGAGATCATCTTTGGCCAGTCGATCGGCAAAGTCCTTGTCGTCTTGGATAATAGGTTCGCCAAATGTCTCGTTGCCGTTGTCATCGACGAATCGAATAAGACGGGTCCAGGATGAGGAAGACATGGTGCGGGATATGGATAAAAGTCTATTTGTGATGCGCATCTTGGAGGATTCTCATGGTCTCTTCTTCATTTAAATTGTTTCCGATGTTCAGGAACTGCTTGTTGAGGTAATTGTACCATAGCTCCATGACAAGCCGTGATGGTCAGGGTCCAGCAAGTGACCAACCACAACACGGCCCGGCCGGAACGCGGATGAGATTCGGCATCCGGAGGACATTCCGGATGCACTCAAAACGGGAGCGGATAATGTTCCGGCTGTTGATTACCTCGTGCGTGCAGATCATATTGTAGCAATCGTGATTCGTGGATGTTGAGCGTTCCCCAACTTCTACCTTTATCAATCTCCCGAAAGACCGAACACTGGTCGTATATGTCCCTTTGATACACATGATATAAACTGCAGAGTCTAGGCACAACGCTAGATGACCAAAACAAGCCAATCTGTCACTCACCCCATATACCGTATTCACCATGGGTAACTCCGCCAGCACCGTGACCCCCCCAGCGCAGGGTGGCGAAACCGACGAGATGAAGAACTACCTCAGCGAACTCCCATCCCAGCACCTGGAGCCGCTGTGGTCGCAGATGAACGTGATGGTACCGCCAACTCCCAATCCAACAGCGAAGCCTCACATGTGGAAGTACCAAGAGACTTTACCACATCTGCAAAAGGCAGGCCAGTTGGTGCCAGAGGAAAAGGCCGAGCGAAGAGTCCTGATGCTAGTGAACCCCAGCATGCGTAAGTTGTAAATACCTTTTTGAAATATCATCACTCATACAATAAACAGAATCCCCCTACACCACAGACACCATTTATGGAGGTTTGCAACTCGTCAACCCAGGCGAGACAGCCCCAGCCCACCGACATCTGGCTTTTGCGTGCCGCTTCATCATTGACGGCGAAGGCTTCACTGCAGTGGAAGGCAAGAAAATGCCTCTGTCTCGAGGTGACGTTGTTGTGACACCTATATGGCATTGGCACGATCACGGCAATGAGAGTGACAAGCCTGTCATCTGGCTGGACATGTTGAATCTTCCTCTCTTCCGCTACGCCCCTGTGCATTTTGCAGAGGGATACTCCGACCCTCGGTATCCCAGCGAGTAAGTACCAATTAACCCTTTGGAGTATGTTACAAACCTATGCTAATCCACAACAGGCCTTGTGACCCTTGTCAATGGCGATTTCCTTGGGCTCCGGTAGAAAAGACACTCAACGCTAGCAAGAATGACTACGCAGTCTACCACTACACCCAAGCAGATGGAAAGCCCTTGTCAAACATTCTTGGTGTTCAAGCAGAGCGACTAAACCCTGGTGCAACAGTAGAGTCGCAAGATAGTTCTTCGTTCCTTTATCACTGCTATGAAGGCAATGGTCGAACAGAGGTCGAAGCTCCCTCAGGCGAGAAGATGGTGTTCAAGTGGGAGTCACGCGATACATTTGCTATCCCTGCGTGGTCCAAGATTAAGCACATAAACGAGTCTACGACGGAAAAGGCATATCTGGTTGCGTGTAACGATGCCCCATTCCTCGACTGTCTTGGATTGCGCAGGCCGCAGTAGCGAGCGTGAAGGAACAGAGGCGAAAAGTGCCGCCCAGCAGTCTATCACTGATTTAATTGAGTCAAAACCCATCGAAGCGAGGATAGTTTATTTAGTCAGGCATGATGGAAACGATTCCAGTATTTCGAACTACATTCAGAAGTGAAAGCAGCAATGATGGAGAAGTGAACAAGAGCAAAGCGACTGGGTAATGGACTTTTGAGCAGCTCTGCGCCTAAAATAATACTACTATTACAAAGAGAGAGCTCGCGATCTAGTGATACAAAGAGTTGAGCTACATGTGTCGATGAGCTCCGAGCCAAGAGGGTACCTGGCCAAGAGAAGAGGCTATTAGTGACAAGCCTTGCCAAATTTGCGCAATCGGATATAGTTATATGGCAGAGGTGCCAAGAATCCGGCTATGATAGACAGCCCAGCAGCAATCCAAAAGCTAGGGTCATTAAGAGCGACAGTTCCACCAGTGAGGTAATAGTCAACAGCGTTCTCGGCTGCCTCCATCGTCAGCATCGAGATGAAGCTCATGCCAATGGCGGTCTTGGCAGCGATGAGCCACGGTAACCCATCACGGCCGATGCGGAGCATGACGGTTTCCAGTAGGATTGATGTTGAGATACCCGAAATCACTATATATGTCAAAAAGGCTGCTGGTCAATAGTATACCTTGTCAACTTACTGGATATCGGCATAATCACACCCATTCCCAGGTCTGGATAGTAAGCCTGCAGAAGCCACATGGCTGAAAAGTCGCCCAGTGTGCAACCTGCCAAACATCGCAGGGTATTGACCGAAGCGCGCTTCCACGTCGGGCGGGAGTTCCAGAAGGCGAGCGAGGTTGTAGAAAGAGGCGCTGGCTTGTGACAGGGCCTTTTATTGCTACACGATTGACTGCTCGTCCAGTTCTTCTGTAGACTGGAGTGTACCGAAGATCCAGTTGTGAGGAATGGTGGGTTAATCGCGTGGAACAATAACGGGCGGGTGCCGCACAGACGGATAGGCCGGACAAGTTTGCTCATTTCGATACACAGATAGTTGAAGTCCCAAAGGTTGAAGGCATAAAGTTTCAATAAGGATTTATCAAGAGATGCTTGGGCGAAAAGGGTGAAAGGAGATCAAGGGAATTCTGTTGCTGAATGAACGCGTCGCCCGAAACGTGCCAAACAGCAAAATTACCTCAGCCCCACTTTGGAGATGCCCTTTAATGCCACCTGCTTACCATACAACTGAGCTTGATTAGTCCAACATGGGTTGAGAAGGCTACTACATACTCAAAGAGAGGGTAAAATATTACTCCAGATGTACGGGTATCTTATATGTAGCTCTCAAGTGATAGTCGTTCAACCGTGCTTGAGATGGACAATGGAAATGGCGCTAGAGCAAGACACTGATGTTTCAAGGTCGATTTCCAACGATAGAATATTGTATTTAAGTGAGACAACGTGAATTGGTCTGGGCTAAATCTCATTCAGCATCGTATCAACCGATTCCCAATAAGTCGTAAGCTAGTGTAGTCTACAGTCATCGTTGTTTCTCGGCTTTTGACATGACCTAAACGACTGGTGGTAATTTGTACATGACTAGCAACCGACGAAGAGTTGTCGTCTATCTAGACTCTGCTGGCAGTACCTCGTCATCCCACGTACGAGTCTAACTTCCTATATCCGTATTCCCGATAAGTGGACTGTCCATACCATATCAAGTCTTGAGTTCCTACATGATCGGCTCAAACTAAACAGATACGACAGGAAGGGGATTCTGACGACAGATTCTGTGACATGATTGACGGTACATAGATATGCAAGAGTATTGGAACACCAGTCCTCCAATTGCGTCACTTCCATTCACTCTGTCTACCTAAGGATGAATCGGACACGAGAAATACTCAACAGATTCGCACTATTATTATTCTCGGCGACACCAGAAACAAGGCTTGAGTAGCAGTGAGAGCTCTATCTCATGGAGGCCTTCCCGGATTCCACGTCCGCGCCTATTCAAGAAACGTTAGGGGTCCAGCAGCAGAACAATTCTTGGCGGATTATGGATCAACAAGAGACCGAATTTTGTATGGGAATGTGTATCCGATGACAAAGGCTTACATAAAGTCTTTCAATGCGACCACGGTGTCTTTGCCGTTACCCATGATCGAACCCCTTATCCAACAGTCGATACCGAAGATAACAGACTTGTTAGGTTGTTAGGCCAACTCAAACTTGAGGTTCATATACCCCACTCGGATCGGTGTGTCCCTTAGTTAGAACTGAACGCATTAGAGATAAGAAACGATCACCACTGACCAGCCTTTCCTTACTAGTACCTGTGCTCCAATACCCAAGCACGGGCCCAAAGGCGGTTAGGTCGGTGGGAATGGAGACGTTTCAGGCGAGGTGGTTGGGTTGTCTTAAGAAGCAAGCCGATTACATACCACATAGTCTCTCAATAAACCAGTGAAGCCCATTGGATGCGTTGGATCCGACTAATGTATCGCACGTTCTTTCATCATCTTTCTTTTTAATACTAGCATGATACGGTAGATGTCTGGTCTTCAGCGTTGTGCTACAACACTTAATGCCTCGTTACGCAACTTCTGTTACATTTCAGACGTGGATATGGCACCGGACGACGTGTCCCGTCTCCGTTGTATTCAGTGGATGTCCCACCAGGATCGAGGCCCCACGATCGACGCGAACGAGCTTGCCGAAATTATCGGCCTAACGGTCCATGTGTTTAGACCTGATCAAGTAAAGGAGCTGGCGGAAAGAGTCCACTTTGCCTTAAGGGGCGCCCGCTTTTCATTAACGCTGTAGTTGAAGGAGTTTAGCAGGTTTCACTGTGGAAACGGGCCAACCCGCCGCTTGTTGAGTACCGTAGTTTACCGACGGGAGGCCCTCATCTCTCGTGGTGAGCCCTTGTTGAGCTACGCTACGGTTCAGCCTCACGCCACGTCCCCGTCTTTGTCAAGGAGACCAAGAAAACTAATCAAGACTAGTGCATTAAACAACATTTAGTGTGATAGACCACATGACTCGTGTTCAACCAGTGGCGAGCGTCGGCAAGCCAGAAGAGGGGGTTGGTTAGTTGCACATAATTGAGAGACAGATAACTCGGAGATCCTCTGATTGTCAAGCTTTTATTTCATCAATCCTAATCAACATGTCGCCCTCCGAAGTGCAATACGACTTTATCGTTGTGGGCTCCGGCCCTGCAGGATGCTGCATCGCCCGCGGCCTTGCCAATACCATCACTCAGCCCTCGGTATTGCTGGTCGAGGCTGGCAGCGAGAACAACGATGTCACCCAGAGGATAATCGGCAATCAGTTCGTCCAGATGCTGGAGCCGTCTCAGGTGAACTCTTATGAGAGCAGTCCCCAGGAACATCTGGCTGGCCGAAAGATTGGTCTCACACGGGGCAAAGGATTGGGTGGCTCGACAGCAGTCAACTTCACAGCATGGACGATTGGACCTCGAGATGACTGGGAGACAATGGCAGAGCTCACCGGTGACCCTGATTGGGGCTGGCAAAGCGCCAAGCGCCGGTTCAAGCAGCTTGAGACCTACCACGACAAAACACCTGAAGTGCCTGATGGAATGAAGAAGTATCTGCATCCCCAGCCTGACGCTCATGGCTACCAAGGGCCGCTGCACATTGGCTTTGAGAACAAGTGGGATCATTACACGACTTCCATCATGGATGTTTGGGCCGAGAATGGCTACAAGATCAACCCAGATATGGGAAGCGGTGACTGCCTGGGCATGTCTGTCGTTCCAAAGACAATGCATCGGGGTACCAGAGCAACAGCTGCCGACCTGCTATACCCCACGCCAGAGAATCTTCACATCAAGACAAACGCCCCGGTTCACCGCGTGGTATTTGAGAATAAGATGGCTGTTGGAGTCGCACTGCTGGACGGCACTGTTCTGAAGGCTAAGAAAGAAGTCATTCTCTCAGCTGGCAGCCTCGATACCCCCAAGATCCTGATGCACTCTGGTATTGGACCAGCTGATCAGCTATCCAAGTTTGGCATCCTACAACTTCTCAATAACCCGAGCGTTGGCCAGAATTACAAGGACCACTATCACGTCGCACTCAAGTACGCGCGAGCCGAGCACACCGACAATGTCACGGCCTTCTTCCGCAGCAAGGCCCTCCAAGAAGCTGCCAGGCGAGAGTGGGAGCTTTACCGGACTGGCCATTACGTGACAGCTGGAACGACAATGAACATGGGCTTCTTCAAAAGTAACGCGGTGCTCAAGAGTAAAGAGTTCAATGATCTTCCCGCGGCTGAAAGAGAGCGCATCCAGCTACCCACCATCCCAACATACGAAGTGGCCACGCTGGGTATCTCGCCAGAGTACTACACAGCACCCGAGACCACGCCGCCTCTAATCTCCATTCTGGTCTTTGTGCACAACTCACAAGGCAATGGAAACGTGCAACTAGCATCCGCAGATCCCGCCGTTCCCTTGACCTTTAACCCTGCCTTTGCTTCGCACCCGTACGACCAGCGGGTCATCATCGAGTCGACCAAGGAGGTGCTGAAGGTCACTAGTAGTCAAGCGTTCAAGAACGACGCGCACCCTACCCAAGCCGAGTTCGACGTTCCTACGAGTGACAGCGATGAAGACATTCTCGACTTTTGGCGCAAGAGCTGCACTAGCACGTGGCATATGAGTGGAACATGCAAGATGGGACGCAGTGAGCAGGAGGGCGCTGTGGTTGACCCTCAATTCCGAGTCTTTGGTGTGACTGGACTGAGAGTTGCCGATCTGAGTGTCATGCCCATCATTGCCAGGTAAGTAAATACAGATTATTGAGAGCATCAGCGAGGCTAACTGGAGTGTAGTGCTCATACACAATCAACGGCGTATCAAGTTGGTATGGTTGCTGCGGAGAAGATCGCAGCTGAGTATTCATTGAACAGCAAGGCTCGGCTGTAAAGGGTATCCCAAGGCCATGCCGTACTTGAGAGGGTATTGTACACAGCATATGTTTAGAGATATGTGTCCTCTCTTTCAGTTGAACATGAGGCAGACTCTGCTCTTTGAGGTATTGGAATAGTGTAATGATAGTATTGTCCTCATACATCGTTACACGGAATCGCTTAAGGCTCCATGTTCCTCTCACAGCTCCTATCAAGACGTGTGACCTTGCCAGAACCTGAGTCGCAGCAAACTTCTCCATTGGTGTCTTTTCCGATTAGGTGCCTGATGGATGTTTCAATTGGATCGCTCAGTCCAATCGCTCTTAGAAGTATCCAGAGCCGTGAAGAAGGTTAGAAGTGTTTCGGAAGATTCCAATTCAAACCAGACACTATGTCCAGTTTGGTAGCGATACCCGGACTCTGATATAATCATATAAGTAGACAGGAGACACAGATCGCGGCAAGTGGGCAAAATGATGTTGCTTGTTCCCTATATAGGGCAAGGATATCGGCATAAATGTCTAGACACTGTAATACTCTTCGATACCTCTTCCATTGACGTTTCTCATCAGCCTTTGGCACAGATTCTGCCACTCCGGCGTGTGTTCAGGCACATAAAGAACACACCCGACTAAATCATCATCAAATCCACCTCCCATCAAGAGTTCTTTGTCTAGCTAGCAAATCTCCATCCCTCAGGCTCACCAGCAGCATCCTCGGCCGCCTTGAGAGCCTTGTTCTTCTTGGCGACGTACCACTTAGTGACGAGAACAAGGATCACAACCAGACCACAGCCTGCGATGATAGCACCTCCACCGGTCTGGTAGTAGGGCTCCTGGTTTCGCAAGAAGAAGTAAGGGGTGAACCAGTGAGAGACCGACGAGACACAGTTGGCGTAGGCAATAAGAGCGGCTCGCTTGGTACGCGGACGAGGAACGACTGTTGTCTCCCAAGAGATTTGGATCTAAATGTAGGTAATTAGTTGATGGTTCTTGCAAATAGAGCTCAGAGGGAGGTAGACATACGTTGAGACCAACAAAGGGACCGACGACCAGCAGAATCATGGAGAAGTATCGAGCTCCGACGTTGAGTGTGGTAATCATCACGGCGCAACCAATCAGGGTGAAGATAATAGGCACGATGATGTGGTAACCGTGCTCCAGCTTGCGTCCTGAGTGCCACGAGATCGCCAGAGTAACAAGGAAGGCGATGATCGGCGGGGGGGCCTGAATCAGGTAGGTGGCGTTGTCCTTGAAGCCGAGAGTTGCCACAATCTGGAGAGTTGGTTAGCATCCCGGTTATCTTGAGAAATCAGACATTAGTAACTTACCGAAGGGAAAAAGTCCTTGTAGGATTGGGCGATGATCAGAGAGAAGTGAATTCCGGCAAACAGATGCGCGAAAGGATCCTTCATGCACATCCAGAAACCGCTCCAGTAGTCACCCGTGTCGTCCTCGGCGAGACCACCAGCAGAGACGCACTGTCGGTACTGGGCCATCTCGGCTTCTTCCTCGGTGATGAAGTATGTACCGGTCGAGTCGGGGAAGTTGGGGATGAACCAGAAGCTGGCTGAGGCGACGATAATGCTCACAATACCCTCGAGGAGCAGGAACCATCTCCAGGCCGTGAGGCCGGCGATACCATCCATGTTGGTCAGAATGCCAGCAGCCAGGAGACCGGAAAGGGCCTGTGAGATAGTGTTGCCTGCGTGCCAGATGCCCATGCGAAGAGGAGACTCGTGCTTAGTGTACCAAGACGAAGTCATCAAGGAAACAGCAGGGACGAAGGGGCCTTCGGTGATGCCAACGACGAAGCGGCAGAGGAGGAATCCCCAGCCGCGAGTCATGGCAGGCATGCAGATCGTGGTGACGGACCAGGCCATCATGCAGCAGGGCAGGAGAATGCGAGGGCTTCCCTTGGCCATGATGATGTTGGCGGGAATCTGAGAAATAATGTATCCGACGTAGAACAAGGAGATACCGGCCGACCACATCTTGTCCGACATGTGGAGGTCCTCCTGCATACCAGCGAGTCGAGCGTTGGAGACATTGATTCGGTCGAGGTAGCTGAGGAGTAGTTAGTATCAAGCGTGGGAGTTAAGAGATAGACAACCACTTACTTCATGAGCAACATGGCTGTCACCATGGGCAGAAACTTCCAGTCGAGCTTGCGAACGAGCGACTTCTCGAGCTTTCGCAGCTCTTCTGGGGACTTGTCCCTGATCAACTCATAGCGATCAAGGATCTCATCGCGGACAGGAGCGTTCTCCTCGAACTCGACACCCTCCTTGAGGTCGAGAGAGCCGCGTTTTGAGCGAACTGATCCAGTCATTTTGTCTTGATTGGAAGCCTGAGTGCCGTCTGTGATGTTTCCAAGAAGGCAGAAGAGATGCTTCCTTGATGGAAGAGCTGAAGAGAGATGGTGGGATGGTTTGGAAGGATAGAGATAGACAAGCACAGGGCCAACTAAGTCTTATATCCTTCTTGATCGTCGGCTGGATGGACAGGGAGACAGGGAAGAATCTGATGCCCCAACGCCAAGTTGCCCGAGTGCAACAACCGCCATCTCTTCCCCCGCATCCCCACGTCCCCGCGTTTTCAGAATAAGGTCAAAGTCCCGTCTGGAGTCGCGGAGTTGGTAGCGTCGGGGCTGGTCCCTCGGACTCATCCCGCCAATGAGCCACCCTGCTTGGCGTCCGACGGACTCGCCCCGAAGCTCAAAATCTGGGCATCTGACGAGTTTATCTCTTAGCACCGGACCAATCTTACAAACATGGTCTGAGGATCTGAGCACAGACCGTAGGCCTCGACCAGGGAAGCCATCCTGAGGTAACGTCCCTGACTCTGATCTGTGCGATACGAGTCAACTGCCTTGTCATGCAAATACGTACGCTTTGGACATGCCGGAAATCATCTGAGAGTCGAGACTGCGCATTGTTTTCATCTCTGGATACCTATTTCCACATCTCCTTAGCGCCTACACGACTACACCTCCGTATCTCTTTCGGAGTTGGGCCCGTCAAAATGTCCCTACCGAGTGTCCCTACCGAGCGTAACAGGGATACTGGCCAAGTTTACGGGGGGAAACAAGGTAGTACTGGTAATCACATACACATCATGCTCTACTACCTAACCTTGCGCGACTTGCCACACTGTTGGTTATGCTTGTTTTTTCAAGATGGGGTAAGGTGGAGCTTCGTATGGGGTTGTAGTCTCGTGGGCATTAAAAAAAAACATGGGTATTATATTGGGGTATTTGTCGTAGATTCAGATCTTTACTCCATTAAGGTCCTCTAACCGAGTCCACTAACTGATGACTTTCCCCGGAAGTCATTTGACGAATTGACGCAGGCGGTGAGGGATATTTACAGGCATTATTTGGTCGTAGTCCAACTGTAATCACACATCAGTACGGGAAGGCTCTGAGCCTGGTGAGAATTCGAGTAACCCACCTTGTTTGAGCTAGGTTGGCTTTCCATCGTCTTGGTGGAAAGCGTCAATAAGAACTGTTGGAAAGAGCTAAGCGCCGGGTATCGAGACGCGAATTGAGTCAGTATGATCGAAGCCTTGCTGACCACTTCAAAGATCTGAGTGAGACCTCCTTGCTGGGCTGGCTGAGAGATACGCCCAACAAGACACACATACACCACCGCAGCCGACAGCACGTCGTAGGCGTCGAGGAATGAACCTCTTGCTGAGCCGCGCCCTGAGCGGTTGTAGAGCTGCTCAATGAACCGCTTACAAGAGTTTACTGCATCTGCTTCAACCTCGATAGTAGTGTCAGTGGCACCAGTCTTTGGCACAGGATCGACCATGAGGATAAGTGCGCGGCATGCTAGTTGGTCGAAGTATTCCGCAGGAAATGAAACTGTAAATGAACCATCGTTCTTGGGAGAGAATTCTCGCCAAAAACAAAGATTACTATATGAAAACAGCGGATCCATTCTGGGGTTGTTTCGAATATCCGAAATTAGTTGTGCATGAACGATCAAGTGTCTGCTGTAAGTGAGTTTCGCTTTGGCGTCTTCTGATAACGGGTTATCATCATATTGTACGATCACCGGGACCTATAGTTTACCATCAGTATCGTGCTGGCCAACTACGGGTTACCCTGTCTTACGGAAACCGATATGTCCTCGTCCTGGATGCTAAAAGGACGATCCATCGAAGACGCCAGCGAGCTGGTGGTCCTACGTTAATTACTGTCATGGCTGACCTGGGAGAAAATTACTGACCGATCCAATAGATAGATGCTCCAAAAGAGCCATTCAGCTCGATAAATACTTCCTTCGCCCATCCTAGCATTCAGGATAGATTCTTTGTGAAGACCAATGGCGATACATGCTGTCATAGTCACACCCATGAGATGCCAGGTTGATCCGCCGGTAGGACAGTACATGGAGAACACGACCAGTAAGACCATGCAATGAAGCGCGTCAAGTGGTTCTTGAGAACGAAGAATGACGGGCAATAGCTTAATAGCCGCAGCATGGAAGCTCAACGCCAGAGTTGAGAGTCGGCTTGCCTCTGGAGACATCATGATGCCTATAGCAATAGCCAGGTAAGTGTTGAAGCGAGGGAGCCCGGAGACAGTCTGGCTGTGGGGGCCTACTACGGCCTCGTATTGCTCATAAAGCCGGTCTTCAGCGAGATAGGGTAAGGAGACACTCCAATCTAAGAAAGAACGAAGATAGCCCACAGTGGAATCTCGATCTAGTGGGATGAGGTGGTCTTCCATAACAAAGCTGGGCTGTGACGACGAAGCTGTAGATGGGTCCTGCCCATCCACAGCCAAGGCTGCCGAGATAACTTCAGACATGGCGAGTTTGTGAGGCTGGTCGCCAGAGTAGGCTCGAGGCTCAGCCATGGCCTTGTTGGAGAGGAGGCCGATGGCACTCATCGTATCTTGAACCGAGGAGTCCTCCTCTCCGGTTGGCGGACCGGGGCCCATCGCGTGGGTTGAAGCTACAGAGGCATCGATCGAGCGAGTACGCCCTATGTTGGGTGATATCGTAGAGTTCCCTGGTACAGATTTGGGGGTTCGAGCTCGTCTAGCCTCTGCGCTCTGGACATTGTGCTCAAGCTCGGCGACACGGCGATTAAGAGAGTCGATATAACTGTGTACTGTAAGCGGATGGATAGTATAGGGTGGGCATGAGTTCAGAAACATACCCATTGACTGTAGCATGCGTAAGGCCTGTATCCTCTGTTGTAAAGTCGAACTGCTGTGAGCGGGGAATGCATTCAATGTTGAGGTCCGCACATGCGGAGCACGTAGGGCGTAGTCTATCACACTGCAGGCCATCCAGTTAGGACATGATCATCCTACCAGGGGAGGGGAGCACAGAAGGCAAATCGAACCTTTTGCTTTCGTTTCCAGCAGCGTTCACAAGCCAGAGGCCGTTTGGTACCCGCCGGACGCTGAGACCCGGAGCTCCCCACTGAGGCTCGGCTTGAAACGCGGGGTTCTTCAGTCGAATCGGGTGCCATAGCTGGCACAGACTCCAAGGTAGACATGAGCGGGCGAGAAGACACGGACAAGGTCCGATAGAGGAGGCTTTGCTTGGCCCGAAAGAATGTGCTTGTTCTCGGAGGAGATGCGTCGAGATATGGGGCAAATTTCAGACTCGTCGGATAGGTCCCGCAGATCACGTGCGTCAGGGAATAGGGACATGGATTAACTGCAGTTGGTTACTTCCAAAGCACAGCTGACAATGGCACGAGGCGAGGTCGGTTAGATGGATGCATTTTTCTTTCTTTCTAGAGGCCGTTATTGCTAACATGTTGTACTCGTACTATTTACACATAGACAACCTTTTCAATAAGTGATATCGTAATCATGTTTCCCCCTTTTGCTTAAGCCGAACCATTTACTGGTACTGCACCATTCACAGGTGCTGAACCATTCGTTGATGTCTCAGCGGTCTTAGTGACTGAGCCATTGCTTCCGTTTGTTGACTTGGCGACCTTAGCGTTCAACGCAGCCATCTCACCTCCTCGCTTGGTGGCAGCTCCGAGAAGTAGAGGACCATCAGTAGCAGCCATCACCCATCGAGCTCCCATGGCACAGAACTTCTCCACGAGGTCGAGACGGGCGTGCAGACCTCCAACTCCGACCCACTTGCCGTGCTTCCTGCAGGCATCGATAGTGCGCTGGTAGGCTTCTGTGACACGTGGGTTCTCATACTCGCCCGGAATGCCCATCTCGGCAGTCAGGTCGTTGGTGCCAATGAGGAGAGAGTCCACACCCTCAAGGGCTGCAATCTCGTCCACCACCTCTAGAGCCTCAAGGGTCTCGATCATGGGGATGACAAGGGTGGCAGCGTTGGTGACGGGGTTGGAGATCTTGGCGGGAATGGAGCGGAATTGGTGATGGGGAAGTCCATTCGTGGAGGAGCGGTGGCCAAGAGGCTGGAACTTGGCAGCATCGACAACATCCTTGGCGTCCTGGACAGAACGAATGTGTGGCACAATGACTCCAAGAGCGCCGCCGTCCAGGATCCTTGAGACGAAGAAGGGGTCCTTGCTAGGGGCTCGGACGATCGGGGCAATACCGGCATAGAGACCGGCAATGCAAATTTGGCTGGTGGTCTCAAGATCAAATGAGGAGTGCTCCATGTCAATCAAGAGGCCATCGAATCCAGCAGTCTTGGCCATGCCTGCAATCTCAACAGACTTGACCAGCTTGACGCTGAGGGTCCAGGCGACCTCGTCTCGGAGAAGCTTCTCTCGGAGAGAGTGGGGGATGGCTGCAGCAGACATGATTGGTAGTGGTTGTTTGAACTTGATGGGTATGTTCAAAAAAGAAAGAAAGAAGGTTGAGTGATTGAGTAGCTAAGGCTGGCTTTGCTTTGCTGTTTGTGATGAGGATCTTAACTTCTCATGAAGGTTACAAAGCCGTGTTGATATACTACCAAGATTGACGCTTTCGCCCACGAAGGCTCCGGACCAAGACCGACAGCGGCGTCCCCGTGCGCGTTTCGAAACCCCATCAGTCAAGGGCCTCCAAAAGCTGTGCAACACCAGCCACCAACCCCGAGTAGCCGATGCGGGGGAAAACGGTATCCCCGCGTTGTCGGGGCGGGGCCGGTGCCGATCCTCCGCTCGGGTCGGGGTTTCTCCGCCGAATCCCCAAGGGTTGACGGACAGAAACCGCAGGCTTTGGAGAAGCGTGCGGACATGCCCCGGGCGAGGCATTATGCAGATCATACGTTTCAAGAGTCGCACAGCCGAGGTGCCCCGGAATCTCCGCATCTTGATGCCGGTGGCAATCCGAAGACTGAGAAACATGTAGCTCGCTTTGATCCTCGGTGCATGCACAGTTAGCTATTAATTCATCCATCAGTGTCTCCCGTTCCAAAGATTTCTCCTCCACATCACTCCAATTCCTCCCCCACAATAGCAAACTACTCCCATCATTGTATCCACCATGGCTCCTAGTCGCACCTCAGAGTCCTACCCTGAAGAGGTTTCCTCCGGAAAGCCCACCGTCTACCTGCTGGACAACTTCCACCCAGAGGTCCTAGCCTTCTGCAAGAAGAACTTCAACGCAATCACACCCGACCACCCATCCCATGGTCAATGGCGAGAGAAGGCTCGCTACCTGCTTATCCGCTCTTCATATCTCACCGCAAAGGATGTCGAATCATGCCCCAACCTGATCGCTCTTGGCAAGCAAGGTGTCGGCATTGACAAGATCGATGCTGAAGCCTGCGCTGCCCGCGGCATCAAGATCCTCAACACCCCTGGAGTCAACGCCCGAGCAGTGGCTGAGCTGGTTCTCACATTGGCCACGGCATCGGCCCGCCAGGTTGGCACCATTATCGCCAAGCAGACCTCGGGCATTCTTGTGCCCAAGGAGAAGTGCTCAGGCTTGATGCTCCACAAAAAGACGATAGGCATTCTCGGCATGGGCAACATCGGAAAGACTGTTGCCAAGATCTTCAGAGGCGCCTTCGAGGCCGAAGTCATTGCCTACGACCCCTTCCTGCCCGCCGACGCTTGGGCAGATATTCCTCACCAGCGAGCTCAGTCCCCTGACGAGGTGTATGAGCAGTCCGATGTCATCACAATCCACATGCCTCTTACACCGCAAACAAAGAACCTGATTGGATACGCTGAGATGCAACGCATGAAGAACACTGCCATTCTCATCAACACCGCGCGAGGTGGCATCGTCAACGAGGAGGACTTGAGGAAGGCCCTATCGGAGCGCCTCATCTGGGGAGCCGGCCTGGACTGCCACGAGCAAGAACCCCCAAGCCAGGAGAAGTACCAAGCCCTCTGGGAGTCGGGAGCATTGAGCACGCCTCATATTGGAGCTGCTACAGCGGAGACTCAGATCCAAACAGGTGTTGCGGCTGCTACCTACCTGCTGGACTTTGCCACAAGCAACGATTCTTAAAAATTGCATATGATTGGGCGTTTTGTTGATGCATGGGATTTTATGATTTGTATTAGGGATTATCAGAGCCATATTGCTCTACTCAGAATGTTTCATATACCGTATTTGTCGTACCATCAGTCCTGGCTCCTATTGAATTGATACACATAGGTCAAGTTTCCTGCATGTTGATCACAACCCGCACGTATGTGCCTGTCATCAAGGCCCTAGTGAAAACAGTGAAAACATTGCTATGGTATAACTACACTAAAACTCAAAGCCATCCCAAAGTCCCGCGTTTGTAGGATCTCCATACACATACTCCCCAAGCGCGGACTCCATATTCCAGAGGGAATCGTAGTTGAGAAGCGCCCAGTTCATCACATCCCCATTCGAGGTTGTGTCCTGATTGACAACGGCCAGACTATTATCAGGAGGAACTCCTCCAGCAAACTGGTCCATGGGATCATAGAGCTGCGTCCCAGTTGGAAAGAATGAGGAATTGTCGAGATTTTCTGGCATTGCACCTGGTTCTCCCGCTGTCGTGCCCTGAGTAAAATACGCTCGAGGCGGGCTCGGAGGGGGGTTCATGAGGTTGCCCATAGCAAGCGGCCCGTCTATCAATCCTCCAGCAGCCGTGGTCTTCAAGTTTGTCCGCAGTTTTCGGGAAATGTCGCGATGAAGTGCTTCAAACACAGAAACGTAGTTGCGTGCATCTGGAAGCTGCGTTGCTATGCTGACCAAGGTTTCTTCGCACCTCATCAGACCATCATACGAGTCTCGCAAGTCCTCATTCGTAATACTTTTCGAGACTGAGATGCAGTACATCACAGACAGCCCTGCTGTGAACAGCATGTGAAGGTAGCTGCGGGTATGTGTCATGAAGTCCCTCTGCTTGCACTGAGAATGATAGCGTTCTATGGTCTGGAGAGCCGTCTTCAGGAACAAGGCCAACATGTTCTTTGAAGGCGATCCGTTCACTTTGGGCGCGAGATCGATTGCCCTTCGAACAACAGAAAGCCGTTCTCGAGCGTAGAGCAGATCATACCACTGCTGAGTTTCGTAGAGACAAGTTGGGTCTTGTATCGTTGGCGTAGTGTTACGCCACTCCTCGAGCTCGCGGAGGAGGTTATTCAAAACAACCTGAACGTGTCCCGCCATTAAGTGGTTTGACGATTTTTCGCTTTGTTGGCGCCTGAGACGCGAGAACTCTGTGTGGATATGTGAAGATATTTGTCGCAGTCGCAACGAAACAAAAAATATGGTCATTTCGGTGCGTGAGCCTGGACTGCGAACGCTGCAAAACGCGTCCAGGTCTTGCAACTCGGTGCCAGCTACGTCAAGCTCTTCGTCGTCTGCGTCTGCAGGGAACTTGATCTTGATGTCATTGTCACCGATCAAAAATGGCCGATCCAGGGTTGTCGAGCTGTATCTGTCGATCATGTAGAACTGCCAAAACACCCGCCGCCTTCTTTGCTTCTCCAGGAGGTTGAACTTGTCGCCAGTGTAGGAATGAAGGCCGAGCTCGATACAAAGACGGCCGCAAAGCCGTGAAACGTCCCAGATCGATGTCCCTGGATGAAATGGCCGAGTAAGAACGATGATCAATAAGACAATGCAATGAAGCTTACCAATAGAATGATATATCCCAAACCTGCAGACCAAGAGTAGATCTTGCGCCGAGTCCAAGCCCCTTGTTAGGAAATTTCGACCTAGATGCTGTAGGGCTGCGTGATAGTATCCTTCAGGGTGTTGGGGGTGTAGTCCATTGCGGTAAGGAAGTACTGATGCAATAGCACAAAGCAGGAATGCTCGAAACAGGTCATGATCACTGGGTCCTCTCATGCCGTTTGTATTCGTAAAAATGCGTTGATGCAGTGCCCAGACTTCTCGGCGGAGGAGGACGGGGCTCTGAATATGAGACCAGCTCAAGCTTTTCCATTATTAGCGTTCAACAACATGTCCTAGAATGAGTTTGACGTACTACTTTTCGAATAGGTACTGTGTCTCAAGACCGGATGGCAGCGGACATGGTGCAATCGAGGCTTCCGTCGCCCCTGGCGCATCTGCTAATGTTCGAAGCAGACCAGCGTGGGATTTCCTCCAGTCTGCGTCGGCAAAGAGCAGAGAGATGAAACTAGATATCCCGGTTAGATGATCGCGTAGACCGAATGTGCGACAATCGATACCAACTTACCCCAAACCCGCCCCTCCACGAGCAACGGGCGAAGACTCATTGGCAGACTTAAAGGTGTGTGCCTCCTCCGGGCTGAGATTCTCGACGAGTTCGCGACTTGGGAGAGTATCTGTTTCCAGCTCGCGGAGCTTTATGGAGAGTGCTTGCTCTTTTCTTTCCAGCTCATCGATAAACCTGCACATGGATCGTTTAGTATTATGCCTTTGAAGGCATGCTCACACTTACGCTCTGGAAAGTCTCGAGTTATCAACCGAGTCGACGATTACACACTCAGTATCGTTTCGGGCACATGAAGAGCATTTTGGTCTGGAGTTGTCACACTAGACAATGTCAGTCTTTGATGAGTGCAACCAGCCCAGCCTACAGACCTTTGTCTTCTTTTGCGCACAGATTTGACAAGCAGGGAGTCTGGGTAGGCGAGGAGTTGCTAGCTGGCTTAGGGTGTGCGGCATTATGCATAGCTCCAAGCGTAGAGATACAGATTCTCAGTGGACGCGCCTGACGAGATGATGGAGAAGAAGTGGGCATCGGATGAAATAAATAGCTCCGATGCTCTTTACTCCACCTTGTGACCTCGGGACTAATTTTGAGTCACGTGTGTACCCCAACATTCACCCCGACCTGCCACTAGCTGAATGAATACTAGTACTGCAGGCTTGAAAACGGATATCGTTAGGTTAGGTAGTTGGCGGTCTACGAACGTACCATCAAGGCAATCAATCTATCAATAGGGAAAACAATCCTTATGGTACTAGAAATAGTCAATCGCAGGCCCTCAATTGGCTGCTTTACGAGGTTTTCTCAATGGCTGTGAGATCTGGTTCATTGACCGACTCTCTAGTCGTCCCGCAACCTTAACATAGTTTCATAGTCTTCGCGAAAGAAAATGTAATCTGGTCCCTCCTCTGCAGCTTTCCACTTGATGCACTCATCGCAAGTAAAGTTGTGAACATCAAACGACCAGTTCGACCTCTGGCAATTCTTCTTGTCCTTGACACGCTGGCATTGCTCGACCCTGTTGGGATTGCTAGCGGGGTAAAAGCAGGCGCACTCCCTGCACCAAAGGCGATTGAAGATAGTCTGGCACATCTTGATGACTTGGCTGAATGTGAAAGGAACGCTTGTTGGGGTGCCGAGTGGTCGGTCTTGTGGGTTGGATTGTTGCTGTGAAAGCCGAGCTGATGGGCAAATATACGTCGTTTCAGATAGAGAGTTAAGCAGTCCTCGAGGGAGAAGTGGTAGCTTTTATACCATCAAATAGTCTCTGCGTAAAATGGCGGCCCGTTAACTAGCAATGATTCACTCAATTTGGCCATGGTTTGATGGTGCATTTACTGTAGTGACGCCAGTTCGCAACGGTTATTCAGCCTCCCATATGCCTTAGCATAGTTCCCCCATGTTTCCACTTGCACCTTTCGTTGATTAAGGGTGGCTAGCAATTTGGCCTTAATGTTCTCCAATTCTTTTCCAAGCAAGTCAGCTAGCAATGTGCTGTGAATACGCAAGTCTACCAGATATCTATCTCAACTGGCTGGCTGGACGCTTGACATACAGAATCGATATAAGAGAAGTAACATCCTTCATAATTCAGCGCTCATATTTTCAGGTAGACTTCTACAGATCTGGATAAGCGCGTTGTGGATAAAGCAGCGCCTAAGCACCTAGCAAAGTCCGTGGAGGTCATGGTGGACTCCAAGGAAGAATTGATCGAGGATCGAGGATCTTCGAAGATCCACTTACTGCTGTCTCTTGCTATGCTTTGTCCAGGGATTCACCATCATTCGCAAGATGGACGTCGCAAAGGGATGAAACCTTGACTACCCACAGCTACTCCAGGTATGGGGTGCTGGGTTGATTTGTCAACCCAGCTGACCGAGGCAGTGCTGGATTACCTTGGTAAGAACAAATTTGATCTCAAAGAGAAACATAAGGGTAAACCTGCCAAGCGAGAGCATCATTCCGAATGGAAATCGGCCATGGAGGAGTCGGACAGATAATTCTGAGTGAAAGGGGTCGGTGAATTCGTTGTTGAAACGGAATTGAACTGTCGACCAAGCGCGTTGATGTTGTGGGCAAAGTTCTCACAATAAGCCAAATCCAAACCGTACTGTGTTGAAAACTAAGCTGAGCCTCTATCTGGTATTTATATTATTGGCTCTATTTTCCAATATTACTACGATTTACCTGCCTGTCCTAACCATATTCTATCGACCATTGCCGGCAACTAAAACCTCAAGACGGCTATATGCTCTCAAGTTACCCTAGAAGCTCCGTGATGCTCGGTGATTTATATCCGGAAACAGAACCATTCCTCCGAAACCACCAGGATCACGACCCACAAAAGAATCATGAATCACGAACTAAAGAACTACTTGACGTCATTCCATGACTGCAATATCGTAAACTACCGCCACCGAGTTTTGCAGAGTCTAACGGGTTTCGTCCTCGGGATTAAATCTTGGCGCCGAGGTCGGTCCCGAATGACCACTAGAGACGCGATTAAAAGTTCTCGCAGGTCTGTTGCTTCCAAGTTCTCGACGTGTTTCACTAAAGATTGGAATAAGACAGCACATGAGATGTGTGGCCGACTGACGATATGCATAACACCGCCAATCAAAGCCTAGATCGTGTATCATGTCCATCTTCACCGGGATACTCTGACGAAGAGTCGTCTATTTCCTCGACAACCATCCACTCGACGGACAGATCCAACCACAATGACCGAGACCTTACTCACGCCTCAACTGAGCACGGTTCTTTGGCAAATGGAACGCCATCTGCCAATGGAATCGGCTTGGCACGAACTGTTTCTCGACGCGAGTCCATGATATCGCGTATCAGATCTCGCCCCGTTCCCCGATTCACTCATCCTCTTTCTCACGTCAAAACAACCGAAGAAGAGCTCGTTGACTTTGATGGCCCCGACGACCCGTACCGACCCATGAACTGGCCCATGCAGAAAAAGGTCACCACAACCCTGCTCTACGGCCTCGTCACTATGACGGCGACTTGGGCATCGTCGTCCTACTCTGCAGGAACAGCTCAGGTCGCAGAGCACTTTGACGTTTCCAAGCAAGTGGCCACTCTGGGCACAACCATTTTCCTGCTAGGATTTGGCATCGGACCTCTTCTCTGGGCTCCGCTGAGCGAGGTCTATGGGAGACGGATGGCAGTTTTGATCCCCATGTTCATCGCCATCAGTTTCAGCTTTGGAAGCGCAACGGCAAAGGACTTTCAGACTCTCATGTTGACGCGCTTCTTTGGGGCTTTCTTTGCGTCTGCACCTGTGACGAACACAGGAGGTGTTCTCGGAGATCTCTTTTCTCCTTCTGAGCGAGGAATCGCCATGGCCGGTTATGCCATGGCTGTTGTCGGTGGGCCTGTTCTCGGTAAGATAGTCCTCTGGAACATAATCTGCTTAGCCATCTAACCCATTTCCAGGACCCATCGTCTCAGCCGCGGTTGTACAAGAGCCATCTCTAGGCTGGCGTTGGACCGAGTATCTCACCGGTATCGTGCAAGCTCTATTCTTGGTGTTTGCCGTTATCTTCATTGATGAGAGCTACCCGCCTCGGCTCCTCGTGTACAAAGCTCGTCGTCTGCGTCACGAAACGGGTAACTGGGCACTGCACGCAAAGTTCGAAGAGTGGGACGTAAGTATCAAGCAACTGGCCCAGAAATTCCTCATCCGTCCGGTCCAGCTTCTCTCGACGCCCATCTGCTTCCTGGTAGCTCTGTACGCAAGCTTCTGCTACGGTATACTATACATGCAACTCGGAGCGATTCCAATCATTTTCAAGGAAATGAGAGGTTGGGGAATATTGGTTTCCTCGCTGCCTTTTCTTTGCATCCTCATCGGCGCTGTTCTTGGGTGTTCGGCCAATATCTACAACCAGTTGCTTTACAACAAGGCTTACCATGCAGCCGGCGATCGAGCTGTCCCTGAGAAACGCTTACTGCCTATGATGGTTGGGTCAGTCATCTTCAGTGCGGGACAATTCCTCACTGGATGGACAGCGGATAAGAATTTCCACTGGATTTGTCCCTGCGTTGGCCTTGTCCTCCTTGGTACGGGGTTCTTTACCATCTTTCAGGCAGCTCTCAACTATCTGGTTGATACGTTCCAATCGTATGCAGCTTCGGCTGTTGCTGCTAACACATTTCTGCGATCTTGTTTTGCAGCGGCCTTTCCGCTGGTCGTGACGCCGATGTACCATAATATTGGTACAGGACCGAGTTCAAGCATCACAGGAGGCTTTGCTGCGTTATTGATACCTGTTCCTTTCGTGTTTTACATATATGGAAAGAGAATCAGGGCCCGGTCAAAGTGGTCCAAGGGTTCTGTATACGACTAGCTAGGTATTATGATGTTCAAGTGAGATGAGAGCTTCTTGACATATCAAAAAATATTAGCCAACAGCAGACCAGAATCATATTGAAAGGCTGAAAATTCATCTTAGCGCCATAAGTATCATCTATGTATTAATGTACTCATAGTTCTTCTCCTGGATGGTTAGAGATAGAAGAATGAGCGCAATCTATCAGTTACACCGCACAAGAGTTCGCACCGAAGGGGAGCTAAGCATGAAGACCAAATCGCTTAATATCATACTATCGCTTTTTAATAACACAACAGGTACCTCTAAATCAACTACATGCTTTTAATCTGTTTACTCCACAAGTCTTGATACCTTCCACCTTGGGCGATCAACTCGGCATGAGTACCAGATTCAACCACTTGTCCACCGTGCACAACCAGAATCTTATCCGCGCTAACGATCGTAGACAACCGATGCGCAATGACAAAAGTTGACCTATCGCACTTGAGCTTCTCCAACGCCTCTTGGATGGTGGACTCGGTATGCGTATCCACGGCGCTTGTAGCCTCGTCCAAGATGATGATGGGCGGGTTCTTCAAGAAAACCCGAGCTATGGCTAGACGCTGAATCTCGCCTCCGGAGAGCTTGACGCCCTGCTCGCCAACCTGTGTGTTGTAGCCGTCGGCAAATGTTAGGATCTTGTCGTGAATGGCGGCGGCACGGCATGCCTCGAAGATCTCGTCGTCGGTTGCTTCAGGACGAGCATAACGCAGGTTCTCAAGAACCGAAGCGTTGAAGAGTAAAGGATCTTGCGGAACAACGCCAAGTGCGTTCCGAAGAGAGCCTAGTGTAATGTCTCGAATGTCGTGGCCGTCAATAGTGATACGGCCCTGGTTGACATCGTAGAAACGCAAGAGCAGCTTCATGATCGATGACTTGCCAGCACCTGTTTCTCCCACAAGCGCCACTGTCTGTCCAGGTTTGATCGAGAGCGACAGATCCTCGATAGTCTGCTTCCTTGGGTCATAGGAGAAGTAGACGTGCTCAAAGGCCACTTGTCCTTTGATATGGTCGAGGCTGTTGGCTCCAAACTTCTCGACGATGCTTGACTTTGTCTGGAGAATGTAGAGCAGGCGCTCTGCGTCGACTAGATCGGACATGAAACTTCGGTAGTCGTGGGTGAGCCACTTCACCGGCCAGATCAAGTAGTCCCAATACTGAAGCAGAAAGACGAAGTCGCCTGGGGTTGAGCGCCCCTGAGAGACCTCATACACAACAAGACCTGTAAGGATGAAATATGTGGAAGGAACCATGAAGTTCATCATTGCTTGAGAGCAAGCGTCGATATTACTCCATGTCCGGTCTGCATCCAGCTGTTTGTCGACAGCCTGACCGAAACGACGTCTTTCAAAGCCAAACATGTTAAAGTAGGTAACAGTCTGCCAGCCTTGGACGGCTTGATGCATGACTCGAGCTTCCTCTCTCTTGCGCTTTGAGGATTCTCGGCGGTTGTCAATGTTCCAGCTTGTGGCGAAAACCTCAAGTGTTAGAAAGGCGACCGAGGCGACTCCCATGGCGAGAGCAACAAAGCCGTTGAACTTCCAGTACAGCAGCCAGAATGCAATCAGCAGATCCGCAACGGTAGGGCCGACTTCAAGGACCAGCGTCTCAAGAAGCTTGGTAAGCGCCTCGCCTTGGTCGAGGGCCTTCATGACTTCGGCGGAATCGCGCTCCGAGTGAAACTCCATGGGCAAGGACAGAACATGGTTGAAGGCGGCATTTGTGATTTGCCTGTAGGAGAACTGCTTGATAGGAATCTTGGCGAGTGTTTGGACCAGGCCTGACAGACCGTCACCACCCAAGCTACTCAAGGCGAGCCAGATCAAAAGGGGTTTGAACGGATCTTGATGAGCAAGCGCTCGATCCGCGACGATGCCCATCTGACGGGGAATCATGACACGGAGGACCCGGTCGAGAACGAGGCTGAGAAGACAGATGGCGATGCAGAGCTGCACTTTGCGGTCCTTTTTCGGTATCAAGAATGGCACAAAGATGGAGAACTCTGAGAGATATCCCCACCAGCCTCCCTTTTCCTTGAGCTTCTTGGCCCTGCGACGCTTGATGCTAGCGGTATCATCCTCTGAATCGCTTCCTTCGGAGAAATCTTCATCGCTATCATCGTCTGTCTCCGATGGAGCAGCGCCGATTGATGCCTCAGTGCCATAGCTGGGGCATTGTGAAGCATGATTCGTGGCTGAATTGTGTAGGAAAGGGCTGGTCTCCTCAGAATCCGAGCTGCGAGGGTTTCGAATGATGCGACCGTAGAAATGATGTGCAACCAGAAACAGCAGAATCAGGATTCTAAAGGCTTGGCATGAGAATTGAAAGCGGGTGTAGATGTCGCGCAGGCCGACCACAAGCGAGAGAGCGAGCAGCGGTATCTCGAACATAAGGGTAACGAGGGATGTCCCCCATATCAACTGTCGGGCCCTTTTCTGCTGCGTCCATGCGATTGCCCATGTGCATGTCATCACAACGACATGAAATGTCTGCGCTTCTGCTTGGACTGACAGTCTCGTCTGGAATGCTGACAATGCCGCAAAGACACCTTCTGCGACGTACGAGAAGATCAGCAAGCCAAAGGCGCCTTTGTGGCGGCGAGGGGATTTTAAAGTTCCATTTCGTTTCGCGATCTTGTCGACGCTGCCCAGATTGAGGACGAAAATGCCGAGGGCAAAAAGCAAGGCTGCAGAGGCGCAGCTATAGTGAAGAGCTTGCGTGGCCTGGAGGATTGAGAGCATTTCGCAGAGCCACCACGTTGTCGGGTGCTGACAGTGAAGCTTAAGCGCTGTATCGAGCAGAGCGATGCTCAAGAATTAGTTGAGGATGTAGATCATCTGGCATAAAAGTCAAAGCCCAGGGGCTTTAAATAACAATTGCTGCTGACTGATACCTTGTGCATTGGCATATCAAGGTTCTAACTCTTGACTGCTTGCGCTAAATTTCTCTAGTCATTTCGAGTCATCGAATGATGCACGTAATACAAGAGGCCATTGCCGGCTGAGTCACTCGCGAATCTGTTAGGGTGCTAAGTACCTGCTATTCACCATATTTTAGTTGGGCGACATCCTTGCTGCCACTTGTAATGTGACAAACAGCTGCAGTAAGCGACATGTTGCTTATCACATGAAGCACAATAGCCTTGTTTCTTGCACAGGAAAGAGCGGAATAAGAAAATTACAACCGCAATAAGCACCCGCGTGCAGGGATCAGACAACTTCAGCACACAGCGTGGGATCATCAACGAACCTGGAGGGGCACGGATAACGGCCGGAATATGCATCAGGTTCACATACAAGCCCGTCTCAAGAGACCCAGGCCTCTAGGTAGCAGGAAAATAAGACTTGGCCGCTGCACCTTTACAGCCTAACTTATTCCCTCTGACAGAGGTAGACTTGAACGCCTATCTAACACTAACACTGGGTCGACACTCCCATCCATCCGTGGCAAATAGGGCTGAACTATCGCGCATCGTGATTGGCGAGACCGTACATATTGCACCTATGATCCCTGCTCATTCCAACGGCAGATACTCGTAACTCGTAACTCGTGTACAAAACAACCAACAGCCCGTGCCCCAATCTAGATGTTCAATCGGCCTGGCCGGCGATGGCTGTGTACCGAGTCATAACAATCCCACTCTGTCGAACCATCTGGAGAGGCTATGTAGCCGTCGAGGGTTGTTGCAACGTTGTAACGAAGCTGACGCATGGTAAGATGATGAAGAGAAAGGAATGCTGCGGGCGGGGGATGGTATGACAATAATAGTAATATTGCTCGGTCAAACATGTCGCCGATCTTATCGTAGTCACCTGCTGACTCTACACTAAATATGCCTGCCTTTCTTGTGATAAGTTGCCCTGATGTTTCTTTGCAAAAACTTGTGGTTGCCACGAAGAACAACCAGCAAATAAACCGATAGAATTCCCAGCAGGCCCTTAGGCCTTCTGCCTTGACCTATACGAGGACAGCACTTCTTCCCTCAGGAGCCATATGCCGATGAACAGCGTCCCAGGTCCAAAAACACAACCTAAAACAGTAGCGACAAGCAGAGTTCGAACCCAAGGCACATTGCAAACTCCTTCTTTTTCCAGATCGCTGAACTGATAGGCCAGCCACATAAAGCCCGCGGAAAAGGTACAGATGTAATCGTACTGAATAATCGTCCTCAGGCAGACAGCTGCTTCTGTTGGAGAGTCGATGAAATACCGAGGTACAAAGATCTCGGAGATGGGGTACTCTAGCTGCGATAGGGTGTACCAGTAGGTGGCCGTGGAGATGAGACCAATGACATAAACGGTAGGTCTGAGGATGCGTAGCTCTTGGTTCGCGCTGCTGTTGTTTACACGCTGATGATTGCCCCCGGGCACGACTATGGGCAGTATAACCATGGCGGACGATCCCCATACAGGGAACAGCTGCCATATCCAGTTCCACCAATTCCTCGCCTCGAGGGATGAGTGGAGGAATGATGGGAAATGCGAACTATAGTAGCCCAAGGCGAGTGCAGGCAAAATAGCAAGACACGGTGCCACACCAGGAAGATGCGCACCTGCCGTGGTGAGCTTATGCCCGGGCGTAAAGATGTAAAAGCAGTAGAAGTAAATAGGAGCTATGACTCCAATACCAAGAAGCTGTGACAGGAAGGACGCGATGAATGGACTGTCGGGCATTAGAAGCTGGTAGTATCAAGGACTGAGTGTACTCACAATCTCAAGAGAATAAAACTGTTGGCTGGCCTATATGACTCGATCAAAAAGACGGCATACATGGCACCAAAGTCGGTCAAGAAGACAAGTGAATGCCAATAGGCACGGTGGTCCGTAAAGAACTGCAGCTGAGCAAACGCCACTGTGATGTGAGCAAAGAACTCGTCCAAGATCCGGATACCGTAGAACTCCTTGATGATTCCGACATCAATTCCACCAGTCGACGTAAAGCGAGAAGTCTCAAGAATATTGGCCAGGACAGGAGCGATTGGCACGCCCATGGCGAAGGCTCGAGTCATGAGAGCCGCGAGGGCTATGATTGGAAAGGCAAACAGAGCGCGCCCAAGGCGGCTCTCCGTGGCCGCTGGCATCGTAGATGACATCGTGTTTAGTTGCATGAATTAACAGCGAAACTGAATTAGGCTGTGAAGGTTTGACGATGGATATTGCTGAAGGATAATTGAGTGAGATTTTGGACCTCGACTGTTGTCCGAGCAACGAATGGCAGGATCTTGATCCCAGCAAGTGATGAAGCGAAACGATATATCATCAAAAACAAAACCCCTTTCTGAGTCAAGTTAAGGTGTATAAAGTACATAACCCTGGGCTCCAGCTGTCTGGTTCCTCTATCAGCCCAGGATAATCCGCAAATGATGGTAAGCTTTCTTTCAAGGACGAAGCTTCTACCTTCTAGTCTATGCATGAACTTGAATCTATGTAGACGTTAAGCAAGAAATGCAGCGGCTGCTACAGCAGCTGTCAAGGTATATCCCAACGCCGACCTGCCTAGTAGTGCTATACCGGTAGCACTATCCTCCTCATCGCCATCACCTGACGAGCTAGTCTTATCGCCGCCGCCACTGGATCCTTGATCTCCTCCTTTATCATCATCATCGCTGGAACTATCGCTGGTCTTTGAGCTGCTTGCTCCGTTGAGTTTCATGCCAAAGTTGGCCGCAGTGAATGTCACATTTCCATCAGACAGCCACGTCTCCGTGCCAAACTCAATAATTCCTAGCCACGGGTCTTTTGGCAGGTCGTCAGGAGTGTCGATGTGTTTGTGTGCCTGTTCGAGGATGTATTTGAACAATGGATAAAAGTCCTCGTCGAGTGCCAAAACATCTTCCCCATCTCGTGTGACGGCAGTAAAGACATGGGTGCCGCCCTGGTTACGGCCATAGTATAATGAACTTAAGCTAGTCAGAATCTTGCTTATCTGGTGCATAATGTACCAGCACTTACAATTCAGTCTCTCCGAGGGTCACGTTGGAGAGGATAGTGTTGTTCTTCCGGCCAAGCCACCATGGGTCTCCAACACGGCCTAGCCAGACCATGAACTCGATGGCTGCAGCTTGAGGATACAGCGTCCTATTGCGGTCGTCGTCGAGGAAAAAGTCCCAGGCGGCATTGGCCCGAACCTTTTCGCTCTCCAGCTTTGCCTTGTTCTTCTGCCAGACCGACTTGCTAAAGTCGCGAGGCGGCTTGCTGGGACTTCCAGACGTGTACATCCACTCAGTGGATAGACGAATGGACTTGAGATTGCTGAGTCGTATGGGGAGGTCTTCGTGGCTGAAGCGCACGTAGGGAAATGAATGGACGTCTTGGATGTCTTTATCCCAATTCCAGGTTGTGTCGTATGCGGGAGTGCTATTGTCAACCCTCATGCAGACATGGCCATTTTTGGGGCTCTTTTTGTTCCACGCATTTAGATAGTCTGTGAACCGAGTCAATGAAAAGAGGTCTTTGTATGCAGTTGCAGGTCCTTTACTAACACATGAGCGAATCATTCACTTCGCCGAACCTCTGCTGGCCACATACGGTCTCGACATCGGAGTCTGCGGAAGCGATGCCTAGAAGTACCGCGAGGGCACTGCTTACAGCTGTAGCCTTGTTCAAATTGAACATAATCAAGGCTTCTCCTTTGATATAGACAAAACGAGGGTTTGATACTGGACGTGGAAAAGAGCGTAGAGTCGCATGATGCTTTAGTGCGCGTTGTATGGTCAGCAAAGACCCCGCCACTCGACCCACTTGATTACGCAGGTACAAATCTTAGATAACGTCAGGGGAAAACTCAAACCCCGGAAATAACAGCAGTAACTTTGCGGATAGGATAAGATAGCTCCCTAAATGAGCCGTGGATAATCCTTAGGAGCGAATCAAGATCTACGTTTACGTGCATTGTAGTGTTGTATCATTCTCTGCAAGCTTGGCTGATTGCCTCGACCCACGCTTACGCGTCGATGTTGGTTGTCTTTTAGTGCTTGGGTCCGAATTTCCACAGACAACGAGCGTTTTCGAATGACGTCTGACTTACAAATCGTGAAACTACTCGAATACTTGCTCGCTATAAAGAATCAGCTTATAGAATGACTGCTTGTAGCTATATTTTATGAGTTTATATCTATAATCAAGGGCTGATCTATCTAGGGTAGGTAACTTGGATTTTAATAAGGCAAAGGCATAGTAGTTAATTAGTTAGATATAAGGTAGAGGTATTAGAAGTTAATAAGAA
>JAJODA010000214.1:0-14638 GCA_021730345.1 Fusarium cicatricum | reverse complement strand
CTCCTGGATAAGGCAGACTCTGCCTAGACGTTGCGTTAAACCAGAATAGAACTTGCATCTGCCGGATCGTATCATCCGCCGAGCCTGGTGTGTTGGGTGTGTTGGGTGTGTTGTTGGCCAGAAATGCCGGCCATGACTAGTTAAGAGGACATGGGCGGAACTCTCCAATTTCTTGGGACTTTTCTTATATTTTCTCAATCCGCTTTGCGTAGTAAAAGATGAATATTAACTGTTTTCATAGCAAGAATGGATTGCTGTGTTTCGGTGATCGACTGCGTTTATCGTCAACTTGGTGCAACTAAGACCATGTCACATCTTGTTGGTTGACAAGCGCGCAGACACGACCCATGCGGTTGCATACAATTGCATCCACATGAAACCAGGTTCCCAGCAAAGATCTGCTCTACTATCGTGAGGCCTCCTGAGATGAATTTATTTCACCCGCATGCCAGTGACTTGGCCATTACTGCTGGATTAAGAGCTCCTGATTAAGCTATAACATGGGGCTTACAGCTGATTCCGTGTTTCCCTCGCCGCCATGTGCTAATCACACATGCTAAGAAATGTGCACAGTTTGGACCGTTGATCAAAAGACTCTGCACACTGTGTGCATTTTCTCAGTGATCAATATTTATGAGAAAGGTCTTTAAGGCCAACATCACCCAGGTGTCAAGTATTGCTCGAACTATCTTGTTTCCATGTCTTCTAATAAAGACCTATCTAGCTCTGGAGCTTGCGGGTATCTAAATGCAAAAGAAGAAAAAAACAGAACAAATCGACTATAGCAAGCACACTCGTGCATGTTGTCCTAATTAGTGTCCCATATATTCCCGTTTCTCCAGTTTTTTTTACTTATACAAAATCGTTATCTATCTCCAAACCAGAGTGCAGAGTGTCTTTAGCTCTGTACCTTCTCAGTACTGTTGCTGCTGCAAGTAAATGCGAAACCTCGATGCAGACATGTCCTCTGAAGCGTCCAGAGTCCGCTGATATTCCCGGGTGATCTTGTGCAAAAAGTCCCGCTTAATGGCGTCGAACTCCTCTTCATCGTTTTGGTGGACGCCCTGTGCAATATCGCCTTCCCCCGTCTCGAATGTCAGTTTGAGGCCCTGGAAGTCGGGCTTCAGTCCCAAGTCTCTAGCAAGAGTTTCCAGTGACATCTGAAAGATTCCTTGGGGATATAACGGCCACCAGCGTTCGAACTTGGCACCGAATCCATTGGCGCAGGAGAAGTAACGGATGTTGGCGGCTTGAATGGCCAGCCTTTCCTGCTCGTGGAGGATAGGCTGACTAGAGGGCCTCTCATTGCGTTGCTGATGAGATTCTGTTGAGTTTGTATCACCATGTGCCATTTCTCCTGCCACTCTTGGGTTTGAAGCACCGCTCCCAGAGGCTTGCTGCACTGGATCATGTCTGGTGCTGGGGTCAGCTTGTGCTGGGATTTCTGTGCTAGGCAGGACTGAGTCTTCTCGCTCAGAGTCACTGCTCACGCTGGATGAAGACGAGGTGAAGATGTGCCTATCCTGAGTCTGTTCGCGAGCAAAGTCTGGACGGCGGACCGTCTTCTTGGGTCGGTCTGAGAATCGAGTTCTCTCCATGAACTGGCGAGGTTTCCTCTTTCGCGGACCGGATGCAGCTTCACCAGCACCGGGCACAGTAGTGCCAACAGGATTGCTTGCATTTGCAGCCGAATTATTATGTTCTTGTCTAGGAACTTTCGCTCGAGGATCGTCTTGGTCAAGGTACGGTTCAGCTGGCCGTTTACCGCGATCTTGAGCCTGATCGTAGGTTAGCATGTTAAGTCTGGAGTTAATCAGGGGTTGTCACTTACACTGGTTGTCGTTCCAGGGGGGCTGTCAGGCACGTTGTACGGGTCGGCACAGGTTGTGCTTCTGGTGGTCTCAGGGACTTGGAGATTTGGCATGTCTCCTAGTAGCTCGGCAGCTTCTTCGAGAGGGTCCCGAGTAATTGGGAGACCATGTGGTAGATCCTCGCGCCGCTCAAATCGCTCAAAGTTGAACATCCTGGACGTTGCAAAGGGGTCGTTATCACTGTATAAGCAAGTGATAAGTTGAAGAACGCCAAGTCCTATTAGGAGTGACCTACACAGATGGCCCGGAGGAGCTTGTAGTAGACTGCATGTTATCGAGATCGATTGGGTTGTCAACGCTTCGGCCTCTCGGGTCTTGAGAGTTCTCCTGTCCTAGGGGACGGTGATCCTCTGCCTTGTTTTGAGGGCTGAGCTTATGGGTGTCTATGTTGTTGGGGCCCTGGGTTGTCTCGTAGATAGTCGAGTTTGTAGAAGGTTTCCGCTTATACTCTCCGGCAGTGCGGTAAAACACCTTTGCCACAAGACTGTGTATCCTAACAAAACACAGGTAAGTCGACAGTTGGATTTGGTCAACATGAAATAGACTGTACTCACTGAGAAGTATTCTTTGAATACTCGAGCGGTCGTTTGTTCGGAGAGAAGGGGTCGTCTGGCCAGAACTCTATGCCTTTTCCTTGGGTGTCAAGAAAGTCCTTGGTCATCTCCAGCAACCCTCTCTGGTGTTCAGGAGTCTTCCACTGCGTGAACTTGTGCCCAGGAATATTATCACTGGAAACAAAGCTCTCGACTTGGGCTCTGACGGCCCTTTTGAAGGCAATGTCTTGGGCTTGTCCCACGTGTCCGTATCCCAGCTCCTTGCGGAGTTCTGTGAGGCGAGGTAGGGCGTGCGACTTTGTTTTAAAGAGTCTCCCTATGGTGGTTCGGGGCTGTTGAGGACGAGTTCCTCTTTCCATGGCTTTGGTTCGTGTCAAGATGGTTGAAAGAATGTGCGATTATGGCAAGGACACTTATACGCACCACTGGGGTTGGGTACGAGGAATAAGGAAATGTCTACGTAATACCTCAATCTCAAAGAGAGTATAATATGCAATGTTAGGGAATAGATACATAGGTGCACACCACATTTCAACCTACATGTGTCTCCACAATCAAGGCAGACTCCGGGGAGCACGGCTACCGGGGCCGGAGCCCAGGCTCTACTGCAGATAAGACCTTTTCTTTTCTTCAGCTAGAAATGATATAAGCTTTTATAAGCGCTTTGTAGGTATCAGCGTGAACTGCGGGTGTGACTGTGCTGTTGAGGCTGTTGAATTGGTCGGAAAGCAGGGCTGTAAGTTGATCACTTATAAAGGTCGCTTCATATACACAGCTCTCCTTCTTGCCTGAACTTCACGATCGTTTTTCTCGCTCTTTTACAAGGCTTTTAAGACCAGACACAGTGAACAGAAAAACGAAGAGACATAGCGTGACTTGGTGATGCTACCAGGGGAGTATGCGGCCGTGTAATGACCAACCAACATACATATACCTGCGGCCATAATAGGCAGTTGGACCAGAGTAAACTGTAAAAAGTAGCCCACTCACACGAAACAAGCCAAGTGAAGGAATTCATTCCTTTTTCTCTCGTCTCTTTTCTCTTATATCCGAGTGCTATGAGAAACTAAGACAGAAATGATACGATGCAGAAATTACTGCATAGGGGTTGCTAAGTTGTTAGCATTAGCATTAGCCTTTTCCTGCAAGTTCTACACGTTATTGATACCGTGCCAAACTCACTTATGATACTGTAATCTAGGTGTTTAGAGTATGTCTCTGTGTCACGTCTACATCTACCCAGCTGCATAGGGTGCCAAGTCCCAGCACCACACCCCTATTCTTACTAGTAAGTATTCCAGGTTTACAACAAGAGCTTCAGTGGGGTCTTTTAATTTTGAGACATGTTCAAGTACACGAAAAGGATGCTACTCTTGTCAACTTGTACACTGCGCACGCTTTAGCTTGCGGAGCAAGACGAAGCAGAGCATGCAAAGCGTGCAACTTTGCGCTGCATCTGCAATCATGTCGATCAAAGTAACGCTCTTTAATTAGTCCCTGGTAATCTCTTCATCTCAAACTCGTCTTTGCTTTTCTTCGTTGACGTGGCACGCTCAGAGCAGAGCTGTGCACACCATCATATCCACTAGGGGATTCAGCCTGGGTTGCCTCGAATCCACTCATCAGGGCGAACCAGTTCGTCTTTAACGTGTTTCCGGGCAACCCGAGAGGTATGATAACATAGTGAATATGCCCCTATTCGTTGCATCTCGGGCACGCCGATATCCTTTGGGCAGCCCCTTTTCCACATTGGTCGTCAAGTTCCCCAGGTTACCAGACTCTCGGGATAAACTAATATTACAGATACACATGGTGAAACAACCGTTTTGCCATTCATCAGTCATCATCTACATATCCCTCCTCCTCCCTGTCCTCTCCGTACAGCACCTCACAGACCCCGGCCAGCGGTATGTCCATGACCGCATCCGTCCCTTCACTCCAGATCTCGCGCCACCGTAGTTTTCCATTACCCTCCACCTTCTGCTCACGTTTGCGGCTTCCACGCACCCGCCCCTTGGCGTCAATCTCTGCCAGCTGGCCCGCATCATCGACGATGGTCTCGACGCTCGAGAGAGGCAAGGTGAGCATCTCCGTATTATACGCCGCCAGCGCAACGTAGATGTACACCACCGTCATGACAAGAAACGCTGGTATTGCGAGCGCCCACCATCGATTCGGGTAGTAGTATACGCCGAGCACATGTAGGAAGGGCGAGGGGAGGTAGCCCCAGAGGAGGTACATTAGGAACGTCAGGCTGCTGAAGAGGTAGAGCACGAAGCCGTAGTATTCATAGGTCGGCACTTTGGGCGCAGCGCGCGGCACAGGCGCCATTGCATCGTCGTCCGAGGCATCTGGCGTCGTAGGCCGTGAAGGGCGCAAGAGAGATGTGAGCGACGGCGAGGGAGGCAGAGGCGTGGGAGGGCGACCGTAGAAGGGCGGGGCGAACAAGTTTTGTGATAGTTGGCGCGGGGGAGAGTCTTCACCGGAAGAGCTGTCGGATTGGGCGTCCGAGAGGATCTCGTCCTCTTCATCGGAGCTGAGAGACATCGTGTGCTCGTCGCATGTGAACGTTGCGATTCGCTTTGGAAGTTTGGAAAAAAGGTGACGTCGGTTGAATTAAGGCCAGGTACCCGCTGCAAGGATACGCCTCTAGCGTTACGCCAAACTTAAACTATACTACCCTAAATCTCCAACTTATGTAAGTTCGTCAGGAAATATACTCAGGTAGATAGAATGGATAAGTTAGAACAAAGCAATATACTTTGAACAACCACCAGCAACTTATTATCAAAGAATTCGTCATCATTAATCCACCTCTTGAAATCTCTATAACATATGCTTTGTACAAGAGCCACCTTTCCAACCCGCTATTTCACCCATCAATCGGACATCTATACTCCCTCTCTCTGCCAACCACTCCATTCTCCTGCCGCTCCTGCAACTCATCTAGACAGCTCTGGTGGTAGACGTGCCGACACGCCAACACCACCAACGGACCCATTGGCCGGTCCTTCTTATCGCTCACGCCATTGCCGTTGCTTGGGTCGACCAGCATGCTCGACGGTCTCGTCTCTACGCCCTTGCCCTTAGCCTTGAGGTCTGATTCTCCGACATCGCCCTTGGCGCGTTCCGCTGCGTTGGCCTGTCTTTCTTTCCTCCTATTGTCCTCGATTGCCTGTCTATCTTCCCATGCCTCAAACACCGCGGCACCAGCAACCCCTGGACCCCAAATTCTGCGGCTGCACGCTTCGCACGTAGATCCTCTGGGTCGCCAACCCCGCTGGCGATGCTCAACTGACTGTCTAACGTCGACGAACAGGCTACGTTCGAGAAGACGGTTCGATAGCTTGAGAATCGATTCCTCATAAGCATATGCTGAGAATATGGACGCGAGCACCCCTCGAAGGTCTGCCAGATTTGGTGAGGACGCAGCCGCCTGCGTCAAAAACGCTCGGAGAATGCGTAGGAAAGACAAGTTAGATCCAGCATTCGATAATAGCTTAGATCCTGGCTGGGACACGTTCTGGCTAGACGTTGTTGTAAGCAGTGCGGTGAAAGTGTGCTGGACCAGTGAGCGCAGGAGAGCGACAAGCCTCTCTTCGTCAAATCCCTCGTCACTGCTGCTCTGATCTACAGCAGAGCTGATTGCGGGTGAGAGCTTCTTGGTGATCCGCACACAAGCATCAATCAGACTCAACCAAAGGGCTTCATCAGACGACAGCGCCTCTACCGCCGACTTTGGCGTTTTCTGCACCACGTTTGTTCTCTTCAACGAAGACTTAGTCTGGCCCTGACAGAGCCAGATGCCAACGTGGACGTATTTTTGAAGACCCTGTAGTAGATCTTCCGCAGCGTAAGCAAGGCTAGGTCCATCATCTTGGTCACCAGCGCCGGTCAAAAGTCCATGCATGGCGGATTCTAGGGTTTCGAGATGCTTAACCAACCGCTCCATGGCGTCCTTGACTTGACCCTCGCGAGCCATCAGGACTACTGCTGCATCGATCACACCAGTCTCCTCCATCGTCGGCAGTAGCTTCTCCAGCCTCAGGTCGGTAGATTGCACTAGACCGACGTAGTCTGACACGTGTGTAGGCTCAAACCTGCACATGAGCTGGACGTAGCGCTCGACTAGATCCCGCGCAGGCGTAGCTCTGTCTTCTGACGTAGACTCTTGTGGTTCCAGCAGAGTCTTGAGGTATTCATGCTGCATATCTTGTGCATCTGGGGCAGAGTCGAGGACATGCTGATGCAATTCAGGTCCTTGACCGACAAAAGTTTGCGCCGCATGCTTTGGGCCAAGATCAAGTAGATCTCGAGGATGCTCCCTGACGACATCCAAGACCTCTCGGATCTGGCGTGCGCTCAAACCAGCCTGAGGCCGCAGGCAGTCAGCGAGGCATTCAAAGACCAGCTCTTGGTCTTCGGGGTCCTCGAAGTAAGTTTGTACAAGCTTGCCGTATTGTTTATCAGTCTTGTAAATGCGTTTCAGAATGCGATAGAACCCTGCCTGTTTGAACAATGGCATCAAGTCGGGCATATCCGATGGATGATAGACCGAGAGGAGATACTCTGCACTGAGTTGAGCATCCTCTGCCAGATCACTTCCAGGATAATTGCAGAGCCCGGTCAGCACACGCGAAAGCGTAGTGCCCGAGAAGAGGAGGTACTGAGGGAACTTAGGCAGATTTCGCGCGATAAACATGTCAAGGTAGATGGTGTCCTCGGGCGCAAAGTCATTGGGGTTCATGACATCCAGCAGAATGGACAAGACATACTGCCGGTTAATGGTCTGCCCAAAGATCAATTCTTCAGGCAAGTCGCCTTTAGAGCTTCCGTTGGTATGTTGATCAGTAGAGTCATTCAAGAACGAATCCTCGAATGCTTCATTCAACGCGCTTAAGAAACTTGGAGCGTCAAACTTGAGAATCATGCGGAGGTAAGGAAACGACGGCTGCGACTCAGCACTGGGGATGGTACGGAACTCTTGCCCACTGCCTTTGGGCCAGGTGATGGTTTTTCCCGAGAAAAGAAACCAGTAGATTTCGGCCTTGGCCTTACCCACCACTTCGTCGTTTATTATCTCACCATTCGGGTACACCCTTCCAGTCAGGGTGTAGGAGAGATATGGAAAGACTTTGAGAGCGTTGATGCTGAAGAAATCGTCTGCCATGTCGCTCGTTGTGAAATCTCCATCCACCATCAGAGGGATCAACAGAGAGAGGAGGTCGATCATGGGAGTGATGTAGTCGCCAAGAGCCTGGTTCCAGACGTAGATGAGTGCGTCGTACAGACTGTGCTGCTTGCATAGCAGGGTAATTTGATCCAGATCCAGCGTTGCCGTCTCCATGTGACAGATCATCTCCTCTAACCTGCTTTCCCAGCCTTGACTGACGTAGTGCGAAACCATGTCTTTGACCACCGTAGGAGGCACGATTGTGATGGTCTTTTCGAGGATGCAGGGCTCAAGACATTCGAGAAAGATGCCACTAATATCGGCCTCCTCGTACCACTCGTACATCTCCTCAAAGAGATAGTCCGTGTTGTCGATGCTCTGGCAAGCCGCAAAGCAGGTCTCCGCTAACTGCTTCATGTGGTCGTCGTCGGCAGTCTCGGAACCCTTCTGGCGCTGGCCAAAGGCATATTTCAACGAAGCACTCATGATTTCTATAATCTTGTCTCGGACCATGGTATGCCGTAGTGCAGGGTCCTCTGGCAATCCCACCGTGAGCTTGTCGGCGTCACCAGTGTAGTAAGAGGTGGCCAACTGAATGGCTCCGATGTAGTCACCATTCTCCATCATGGCGATGAGCCTGTCAGCCCAATTCGATAGGGCACCAATTGACACTTCGTTGAAGCCGAGAATGAATATTCTTCCCTTGTATGCTTTGAAGCTCATATAGAAAGCATCAGCAACAACTCCATGCATTGAGGCATCGTTTTCGTCAAGCTGCTCCACGAGAGTATGCAGTTGCTCAGAGAATAGGTCGGCGTGGTAGATGTATTTTTGCAAGAGATCAAACGCTTCGGTCATGCGCATGCTTCTGTCTTCCAGAACAATCAACCTCTGTGATATAGTAAGAACGGCGAGCACCGATCGGCTCAACCATTGCACAGCGACAATGGCCTCCTCGCACTTCCATCGGCTCCGCGCCTTGAATCTGTACGACGAAGGCTGGTCTTTGTCCTCGCCTGGAACCTCGTCCACATCTAGCACCGTAAGGATATTGGACCAGCAATAAGCAAGCTTCACCTTTGAGATGTCGCTTCCAGTGTGAGGATCTGGAACTTTTAGCTTCACAGCTGGAAACCAGGCCAAGCACCCGGTCATGGCGCTATGCGGAGGAACATCTTTGGGTCGCGCTGACTTGTGCTGGGTTTGAGCCACAGGAGTTGTCGAGACAATGACCAAGAGATAAGGCGTCAGCATAGCTGTCAAACCAAGCGTATCGGTTGAGCACTCGACATTGCCTAGAGGTAGTGGCGCAAAGGCAAGGACGGTGCTGGGCTTTACTGTCTTTCCTGCCGGCGTGGGTGCATCCGGGTAACGGCCCAGGATTCTATGCGTCTTAATGGTTCGTCCTAGTGCGCCGGTTCCTCGGGATGCCAGGTGTGAGAATGCCATCCCACGATTATCAGCCGAAACGAGAGCTGTGTGCCGTGTCCCCAGAAATCCGAGGTGTGTTATGGCAACGTCAGACACATGGCCATCAGCTGTGCGATTCTTTAATTGGGCAGCATCCAGATGCGGTATCGTCAAGAATGGCCTTGATGCACGACTCGTATCCCATGTAAAAATGTTACCACTCGCATGTCCTCCGGCAATCGTAGTGTGATCAGCGGATATCGCAATTGCGGTGATGGCCCCTGACTCGACAGCTAGAACTCGTCAGCCATAGACCTTTGTCAGAGATCCCTCAAACTTACCCTTGGTCCCTGGCCCAATAATCATTTTGAGGTTTTGGTTGTAATCGAATATTAGTATTATCCCCTTTGATGTTCCCAACACGATCGTTGCCGACACAGCGAGGCATGTCGGCGATCCAAAGTTTCGCTTTCCAACCTCAGAAAACGCATGCCCATTAAGCTTCCGCAATCTTGTCCAGCGGACCACCTCCCACGGCGGCGTCGGCGTTTCGAGATCGGCCTGGTCGAGGAGGAATTGAGAGCTTATAGAGACGTTACGGCTGTGGCTGGATAGAAAAGGGAAGGCTGGGGAGGATGATCGAGGAGTATGATTTGCGGATGAGGTGATGCGGGACTGGAATCGGCGGTCGAACGGTCGGAATGAGGGCGAGGGGCTGCTCAGGCCAGGACGTGAAGCTACAGATGGGAGGATGCTGCTTCCGGGCGAGGACATGAAGGAGCCCTATAACCTGTTAGACATTTCTAGATAGTATGGAGAGAGCAGATGGCTACCTGAATGGATGGTGTATCATCAGGTCCCGACATGACCGAGTCGATCGGACTCCCGGCTCGCTTCGGCAGCCCGTGCAACGAGCCCCCCCCCAAAGAGCTCACATCTGAGCTATCCTGATGCTGCTGCTGCATAATTTCGTGGTACCGGTTCGCTACGGATCCGTTCCCTATTGTGACAGGTGTCAAGTGTTGATCGGGCCCGTCACTGTCCGAGTATTGGTCGAGCGGACCAACACCACCTCGACCAACACCAGCCTCCTCAGGCGCATCGTTTATCGTATCGCCATTATCCGAGCCCACGTCTCCCGCGAGCGACAAGTCTTCTGAATCGGCCATTTCGCCGTGGATTCCATCACTGCATGCGCAAACACTACCGCGTCGAGGTCATGGCCTGCGTAGCTAGGTCCTCGAGAGCTGCAGTGGTAACGATCGCGATAGGGCAGTAGTGGTATGGAAGGGGTAACACAACGCTTCTAAACTCGTACGTTTCTCGGAAATGAGGGTAAAAGAGGGGGTTTTGACGGCTTCTGTCGTGTATCGGCTTCGATTCGTAAAATGCCTTGGTTTCGAAGGTGTTTGCGCAAGCTAGAGCTATGTCGAGCTACGTCGTTCGTAATTCGCATGCAGCCCCGTTGCGTTGCCTTAACAGTGGAGGTTGGCAGCGGCGCAGCCGAACGCATTTGACAGGTGGGCGGGCCGAGGATTCTCCGAGTGACCTCGGGTGCCGTGACGTATGCAGACAACCCGACTTCCTAGGAAGTCGAGGTGCATTCGCGATAAGGTATCGCCGTAAATTGAACGTAGACGCGACAACCACATTTAACATATAACATTCCGGCTTGATAAACGCATACAATGTCTTCAATCGGGCCACAACTACCTCCCCACTTGTCCAAGAGGAAACGCACATCAGAAAGAGAAGCTTCACCCCCAAGCAAGCACCAACGGAGCGAGTCTCCCGCGAAGAACAAGGACGAGATCGGCCTCGAAGACTCAGACGATGACTACGGTCCCAGCGCCCCTGCACCACAAAAGCCCACAGCCGGCCCATCGCTACCGCCATCCAACAGAGACGAAATAGACATCGAATTGGATTCGGACTCAGATACTGGCCCAGCACCGCCCAGACCTAGCATTGGCCCTGCGCCGCCGCCCGCCGCACTCTCTACAAGACCCGACGCCGGCCCCGACTCGGACTCAGACTCGGACGATGATTACGGCCCTGCGCCCCCCGGCGCCCCCAATGCCAAAAAGCCTACAATAGGGCCACAACTTCCCTCGGCCGAGCCAGCTCCCCAGCGAGACTCGTGGATGCTCGCACCGCCCTCAGCCTCTGGCTACGCCGAGCGCGACCCGACCAAGATGCGCAACCGCAAGTTCGCATCCAAACCGTCCTCATCCTCCTCTGGTCCCTCCGCCGTGTCCTCCATCTGGACCGAGACCCCCGAAGAGAAGCTCAAAAGGCTGCAGGATTCGGTGCTGGGGCGCGCCGACAAGACGGCAGAAACCACGCCTCAATCAGCAAAGTCAAAGGAGGAGGAGGAGCGCAACCGAAAGATATCCACAAACCTCGAGGCCCAGAGAGGCAAGAGCCTGTACGATGAGCACCAGGTTCGGAGGGACAAAGCTGGAGAACAGAAGGAAGAGGAGGATGACCCTAGTAAACGAGGGTTCGATAGAGAAAAAGACATGGCGCTCGGTGGAAAGATCGGCACGGCGCAGAGGAGAGAGCTGATGAACAATGCGGCCAATTTTGGTGGAAGATTTCAGAAAGGGTCGTACTTATAAAGCACTGTCAGCAAGGTGGGTTGGTTCATTGTGATAGTACAAGGCAATGTAGTTGATATATCACAAGTAAAAGCGTCACAAATACAACAGAAGAAACGAGTATGAACAGAACAAATATCTCATTGTACTATTCGGCTATCAAATATGCCCATAACCAGCCAAACTCCGCCGCTCCAGTCCTTCCCAGCTGAAACTATGGTGTTCAGCCCCATGCAAGATACAATACTTCCCGTCTTATACATAAACAAGCTTTGAATGAAATCAGGGAATCCTCCAGACTATCCTTGCCCTCTCCTCGGCGCACACGAGACATCGAAACGCTCCTCGCATGCCCACCAGGGGTATATATAGCTCATCAGGCCCTATACGTCCTCGGAGACCAGCCGCATACCTTCCTTTTCCCCCTCTTGCCCTCCAACATGTATATCATGCGGTCTGAAATAAAAATGTCGTGTCATCAAAAAACAATTCCTTTATGGTGTCGAGATTCGTGGTGATTGTGCGCAACGTCTGGCTGCAAAAGAAAAAGGAGAGGAAACCATCGCTGGCAACAAGAGTCGTGTCGTTATATCAAAGAGAATAGAAACAAAGATCAGCATCATTGAGCAGCAGCCGGAGTACGGTTTGCTGCCTCAAGCTGTGACGGTGTGACGGTGTCAGGAGCCGTACCATCCTGAGTTGAAGGCTGACCTTGTCTTCTCCGTCCAAAGCGGAGAGCCCCACGAACAGAAGCAAGCATACCACCGTGCGCTGCTTGAGGAGTTTCAGGGGTCTGCTGAGGCTGTCCGGTCTGCTGTGTGTCTTGCCCTCGCTGCTCGGTCGCTTCATCGGCTCTCCTCGCACGACGTCGAGACGCATCTGAGGGCGCAGAGCCAGTGTGTGGGGGGCGAGGACCCCGAATCCAAGCGGACCGGATTGCAGCAGGCAGGTTGAAACGCGGGTTATTGCGGGGATCAAAGCTCGAGCTGTTGGCGGCATCGTTTGTGGCCTCGGGAACTGGCCGAGGTTTAGGGACATAATAATCGGCCTTGCACAGGGGGCAGCATGCCCGACGGCTAGTCAACCAAGGATCGACGCAGACCGCGTGGAAGGTATGACCACAAGTCAATCCGCGAACATCATCATCATCCTCAAGGGTATCAATGCAAATAGCACAGGTGTCACCAGGAGCCTCCATACACTCGGGCGGTAGAGCGCCATCGATGTGGTCGTCCTCGTCGTCTGTATCTTCGCTCGAAACTCGCTGGAGCTGGTTCTTGTTTGTCGTAGGGGTAGTCGAGGTCTGGGCAGGCTCAGCAAGTGCTGTGGGGGTGTCCTTGGGCTTCTCGACATCAACGGCTGCAGCCGCAGGCGTGGTTGCTGGTGCCGGTGCTGGGACATCCGTCGTCTTGATCGCCGTCGCTGTCTCTCCCTCTTTCGAAGCAACAGCGCTGGTGGAAGGCCGCTCATCGATGGAGTCGCGCTCCTTTGCTGAAAAGTCTGGCACGATTCCGTCGGCTTCCCTCACGCTATTAGGTCGAGTCGGAGGAGAAGAGACACCGCCAGTGGTGGGAAGGCCTTCCTTTGCCCGGTCGGAAACCCATGTTTTATACTTCATCATGGGGAATTTGTCGTTGACCTCGTCCATAGTCATCAACTTCTTCTCACGACGTCGGCGATGAGGCCTAGGCATATTCTCGAGAGTAATGGGCTCGCCATCTTCGTTCATGCGCAACTGTCGGTTTCGAGCGTTGTACCGGAAGCAGTACTTAACACCGACGATAATCCTGAGAGGCGTATTAGAATCACTGTACAACTGCAATCCAGGCGTCACGATGCGGGTGCGGAAGCATGCGTAAGCAGAGTCTCACCATAAATTTGTGAAAACCACACCGAAACCCAGAGCGACAAAGAAGAGAAGAGGCGAGCTGGATCCACTGTTATTGTCCTTTTTATCGTTGCCGGCATCAGTTGTCTGGGCGCTTGAACGAGCGGTCGTGGTGGATGACGGGTCCTCTTGAGCTGCGGCGCGGATAACGACGTGAGTGACCTCGGTCAACAACTCATTGATGACAGCCATTTTTACGATCGGACAAATTCAGGAGCAGATACAGGGCGACAGGAAGATGGCTCGAATTGACTCGCGGGCTGCCGTAAGAATACCATGGGCCGTTCAAGGCCAAAAACTCTCGCGGGAGGGACCAGGGCGTGGCTATCGGCGCAGGCGGACGAAGGACGCGGGCGCTGATGCAGAGCCAAATGCAATATATTTCCAGTAATTGCGTTTACATCAAGTACTCGACTTCGCAATCGGGGCAGTGGTATCTCGCAGTCGGCTTTTCTCCTTTGCACAAGAGAAAAGACCTCGATGGCTGAGAGAAGAGCAAAGGCAAGGAGTTGGAGTTGGGATGAGGTGAGGATGAGGACGAAGCGGCGAGTGGAGGGCGGAGGTGCAGGTGGAGTGGCAGGACGAGGCAAAAGAGGGAAGAGATCCCAGGGCAAGTGCGAGAGTGGACGCCCTCTGGATAAAGAGAGAGCCCAGGACAAGAGTAAGGTAGAGGGAGAGGAATGGGGGGTGGGCGATGGGGCGAGCAAAACCGGGCCGAGCTAAAGCTGAGTGGTTCAAGGGCGATTAGCGTGTGGAGCCAAGTCCGTACAGGACACTGTGCCGGGGTACCTAGCGACCTAGCCTCCACTGACCCTGGCAGCACCCAAGAGATTCTGGAGATGCCCTGGAGATGGGTGGTCCCTCCAGTGTCTTTTCACCTGACGTCGCGTGAGATTTGCTTGTGGTTCTGTAACATGGACCATGTATCCGTACTTTTAGAGACAAATGCTTGCTCGTCCGCCGTGACCAGCGAGCGGTCTGATGCCCGTGGCTAGAATCCCCGTCTCGTCTCAAAATGCCTCTTATTATGTCTGGGAGTTCGGGGCCGTGGCCGGGGGGTTGGTTGGTGGGACGGCCTGCCGCTTTGAGACTCGCGAGACCTTTTAATGCTGTCGTTGTTTTTCGACGGGCCTCGACTGCTG
>JAJODA010000213.1:0-30538 GCA_021730345.1 Fusarium cicatricum | reverse complement strand
GCGCAGGAGCCCTTCAAGAGCCGAGGTGGCGTATGTACACACTGGGAAGACTTTGTTTAACCGCATTCTAAAGTTGTCATCCCACGCCACCCCCCCAGCAGCGGACGTGCCATGTAATTTGAGTAGGTAAACCGGACTCTCCACACATCAGATCGAGCCGCGTCGCTTGCTCAATTGGGTAGCCTGTATATACGGAGTGGAAGAGAAAGCCAGGGTCTTGCAAGTCACTCCGAGCTCCCAAAGCGCTGATGACTGGCTTGTCGGGTACCAGAGATGTACGAACTGGCCTTGGCTGGGCCTCATCGCACCCCAAAAGGAAGAAGACGACCAATGATGCAGCAAAGATTGTGGACGCGAAAGACTGCGTCGAGGAGTCACAAGGTTCATCTATTGCTCGCAACAGAGAGATTAGGTTGTATAAGACAACCGCGGCTCCCCACGCTGAAAGGTAGACATACCTACTTTGAGATCACATTGAATCAACTTGGTGGCCAGTCGACGCCTTTGCATATCACTCGCCTTGAATCGAACAAAGCTCACCTGGCTTGGCCAACAAACAACGGTTGGAACCGCGCTTCTGGCAACATCGAGCATAGCAACCCGACGTTTCTTTTGCTGGCGTCAAAGCGGCGAGGTGCCAAGCTAAAGGGAGCTTTAAGAGCAAGAAGAATCCGATAGCTGGTACAAGTGAGACAGAAAAGATGCTTTTCACGACTTGGATCTATTACTGATAGTTATGTCAGAGGCAAATCAGCGCCACACGTACCGCCAAAGCTCCAAGCAAATACGACGACGAAGAACACATATCCCACTGAGATCCAGCAGGGTACGCTTTTACCAATCATTTCTCGTTCTCTATACCCTTTCCTACGTACGTGTTGTTTGAACTCTGCGTTCTGGCATGCCCCACCTCAAGATCCTGACCAGACTTTTCATTCTCTCGTTTCCTCCTTTCCCCCCCGCTTCTCAGCTCGCATCATGGCTCTCATCATTTCCCGACCCCCTTTATCCCCAAGCTTATTTAGGAGCCAATACGATCGCTGCCTTTGGAAAGCCACGGGCAAATCCGCGGCAATGGCGTTCCACCCCTGTCCCCCGGGCTATTGAATACGATGGGCCAATCTGGGAATTCTGGTCGAACGAGCTCTAGTTTCTTTCAGTCCCAAGCCTGATGGAGGCCACCCTAGCCTAGCCCAGCGGTGACGCCTTTCCATGGCCGCCCTTTACTAGTTTTCTCGTTGTTTCTTTTCTCTTTCATGACTTCTTTCTCCTTGTCCGTTTTCCCATTGGACGAGGTTACCTCTCCGGCTTGGCCCTGCGAGCTGCAGACGGGACAGAATGGGGTTGCTGTTGTTGGCTGATCTAAGAATATGGAGACACGGGAGGAGGCCGTTAAACCGAGCGCGGAGCAGGAGGAAGGATTTCGGACAGGGGGTCGTTGACCGAGATGTTACTTGCAGATGCAGAAAAAGCAAAGAGAAGCTGATCGAAATGGAGCTGACAGATTTGACTCAGAAGAGTGCCGACAAGGCGATCGTTGATCATCATACTGCCTCTGGCCAGTCAACTGCCAACAGACCAGCTTGATCCTTGCTCAGCGCGACGGAACCCCAGCAATCCGAGCAAGCAAGCGCCAGGCCGTCCTAGTTTTGCTGACGATAGTCGCCTACTCTCTGGCTGGCGCCGCAGCATCATCATCTCGGCGCAGCGACTGAAGTGGTGGTCGATAAAGTTGGACCCTTGACGCGGACGCGGTTTGCCGGTGGGTGTTGTGGCCTTTTTCTCCAATGCTGTTTGTCCCAGTAACTGATCGTCGGGACAGACTACAGATAGACTGCATCGCAATCTCGCGGGACTGTGATCTCAAATTCTCCGGGGTCGTCCCTGTGGAAGAGCTCTGTTCGCACACTATTACTATTAGATGTGAGTTGCTGCTCCTTTGTTTCTTTCTCTTGTGCGTTCGTCCCCAGACAAATCATCACGATTCGAGTTGCCTCAGCATCTGGCCAAGCAGCCGCTCGGAGGGAGGCCTGTGGCCGAGGGGAATACGTACTCCCCCAAACGGTCTCTAGCGGACGCTCGGGACTTCAGAAAGGGAAAACAAGGATGGAGACGGGAGGACGGAAGACGGGAACGGGGCCCAGCACGGTTAGGACCGCGCCTCTCTTGATCCTTCTCAAGCTTCAACCCTCCCTCAAAACCATCAGGTTCCACCACTGTACTGGCCTTGGGCTCGGCATAGCGCTCTTCAGCGCCCACGGACGCTCTGGGCTCGCCCTGGACATCCAGCTGATGCCACTACCGATACCCCTGCACACCACTATCGATCCCCGGCTTGCAGACCTGCCAATCATTGCTGACCAGCTACAGCCACCCCCAAACGCCCGATCGACTACACCTCAGACGCATTACGCACACATTTGCATCGTCCAGGCCAGGCACGTTCACAAACCGTTCCTTTTTTGTTTCTGCGCTTGTGTCCCTTTCCTCTCTTTTGGCGGGCTTCGTCTTGTCATCAGAGTCAAGACCCCCCATGCCGAGGCTACCTAGTCGACCTCTGCTCCTTGCTTCTGCCGCCTGCTCCGATCCTTTTTGCCATATTAGTGATCACGCATGGTCCACAGCATCTTGAGAAAGGGGGTGTGTATGTGCGTGTGCCCGCGCACGAGCTTCTATGGACTTGCCGTGCGTCTTGGTTGCCGCCTGCTCCATCATGGCGTGCCTTGATCGCATAGCTCCCAGAGACCTCGGGATGGCTTTGTGGGTTGCGAAGCAGCAGGGTCTTTGCTTGGGAGCACATGATGAGGTCGTTTCGAAAGGTCACGGCAGAGCTTTCTCTTGCCCTTCAAAGACTGTTCAAGTCCATCCTCTCCACCTTTTCCCGAGCCCATGATGACTCCCTCCTCCCCCACCCCTTGAGTCTACCGTCACCCTTGCAGACAGCTCTGAGACACTCGAGGATCTGGCATTCAACGGCCAAGGTGGTCAATCCTCCCCGATCCCCAGATGTCGCAACACTGACCCTGGCCGTGGTCTGGCCCGTCTGTCAAGGCCGATGTCATGACTGCCGTGTATGGGTCCTGTACAGTACAGTACAGCCTTGACTGCTTCATCGGCCTCCGGCCTACTTTTAAGATAGGCGAGTGGGGGTGGGCTCAGCAGCCAAGGGTCCCGCCAACTTGACAATGTCAGAGGCCAAAAGCAACCTGGCGGCACACCTTTATTCCCTCCCTTCCTTCTTCCACTGTTCCTATTTCCACCTACCGTCTTCCTCGCCTCCAATGGTTTCTTCCAAGGAAGGGATGGTTTAGATAGATTTCGGATCCACAGATCCTGGCTACTCTACTCGTCTCGCCCTTTCGTCCTTGCCTCCCTGCCCTTGAGATACCCGTTCAAGCACATCTGGATCACCGCCATCTCCTCTTGACGCAGGGCAGTCATCTTGCATACGCGGTTTCAACTTCAAAAGAAATGCTCCCTCATGTTCCTCATCCCTCATCTGCCTCCAACACCCCCATAAACCTTCCCGGGCGAGACCTTGGCTTTCCTAAATCTTTCTTGTCTGAATCCCTTCGCTTACCCGCACTGAACCATCTACCCGCTCCTGTTTGTCTTCCCACGCCCCTGGCTGCAATCAATCTGCGAACCGGTGTCTTCTCCAGACCCAGTGTTGTTCAGAAGTTGTCGGCGAGCACGAGCTGACCATCAACAGCTCCATGGGTCCCTGCAGTTGAACTTTTTGTCCAACTACACTGCTCAAACCCGCTCAACACCTGGTCTCAGGTTCGTTCCTGTTGATCTCATATATCCGAGTCTAGTTCTGTAAGGTACGCAACTATCGACCATATAGAACACATGTTACCTTGAAGGTAAGCGTATGGCGTGGCGAATCATGGCTATCGTCGCATATCTTGAGTGTGGACGAGGATGACGAGCTGACAGATGTTCCCAGGCCCCTGTTTCCATCACAACATTACACGGACATACTCAGTAAACAAATCATCCACGTCTCCCTTCGGATTCTTCTGTGTTTGTTATTCTTCATCGACGTGTTCCAGCCAATGGGACTGCGCATACCTGAGTATCTTTGAGCCCAACTCGCCTCTCAAGGAGTCTACTTGCCCATCTTCTGCCAGCGAAAAGCAACTGCTTCTCCAAATAGCAACCATCCTCTCCCTTATTGGAATGCCATTGTCTCTGGCCTGGATCGGAACCACGACTCGCCCCTCCGAGCTTCTCGCATCTCACCAGTAGGATACCCTCCTTTCACTTGGCTGTTTCACAACGCCACCTCCAATCCGCAGAAGCAACTCAAGGGAGAGACCGACAGGGGCACTAATCATCAGAAAGGCATCATCCTGCACGGTAGTGTATGCGCTGTGCTAGATCAAATCTCCGAGAATCAAGACTTGCACACAGCGATCTTGTCTTGGCAGACTTGCCCCGCTGGATAAGACCTCGTCGAGACCTGCTTCAACCTACATACACAACCACTTCCTTCCAAGACAAGTGGTCTGCATTCTTCAGCTTGCCTCCCTCAAGAACAGTTTCCCACAAGTCCCCCTTTACGACAGCTTGGATGTCTACTGTCAAGTTCCAGTGCCCGCCCTACAAGCTTTTCGAGGTGAGTCGCAACCCAGACCTTGTTCCAACACTCCCGTGACACACCGAACCTCTTTTGCTCGCTGCTGCCCACAAGGCTGCGGAGCGTCTCTCCTCTTATTCCCTTTTGTCAACATCTGCTTGTCTCTAAACATCTTCCCCCATATTGTTTCGGGTTTTCAGGGACTGACACCATCGACCCTTACAGCCTGACTACCATCCCCAAAAGCCAATAATTGTTGGAGTGGACGACAGGCTCGAGTCACCCGACACGCTCACGCTTCGTTACGAAGAAGCTGCTCGAGCAGCTAACGGGGGAGACCCAAGAGGGGACTCCCCTCCTAGGCTCTTAGAGATGGCAACCTACCACAAGGCGCAACTGCCTTCGATGCATGGTGAGTAAGACGATAGTTCAAATCTCCGCGAGGGATGGGAAACGGTGATTGCTTCAACCAGTTCCAACTCGACACTGGCGGCAAAAGGCAGCCTGAGAACAAGAGAAGCGAGAGAACGTGCTCTGCTAACACGTAACACTAGCTGGCTACGATGCAACTCGATACCAAGATGCTGCCTATGAGCAGTACCCTACACAGTCGTTTCCGACGCAGCAACAGACGGAGAAGTTTGCGCAATTGAATCAGCAATCATTCGCTTCCAACAATGCCGCCGTGGCTCAGTACATGCCCTCAGGGCCTACGGTCTTGTCATGTCAACCCACATCTGGCATGTTTGGGACCAAGGTCTTTGTCAAAGTCTCCTCGCAGTATGATCTGTTCTCGCTTTCGACCCCGATGCCGATATTCTCCCTACTCTTTGGATCCGAACGGTGCCCGGCTCAGGATGTGTCCAGGGACATGCAAGACAGCTCTGGATACATCTTTACCTGCAGTGGAGATGCGCCGCAATTTCTGGTCACAGGCTGTGCGAGCATTAATGTGCCGTTGTCACTGCTGCTCGAAGGCCCCCAAGGAGAAGAGATCTCTCGGACTGTCGTTGGAACTTTTCAGTATCTTGAAGGGTCGGGAGATGACATCACGCGGTCAACTAAGATACCCAAGCATGAGGACGCGGCACCTGCCCCTGCAGTAGATCAGCCGAGTACCTCACCCAAGGCTGGTGAGCCCCAGATGCCATCAGAGGCTCCTACAAATACCTACGAATACCCAACGCAGCAAGGACATTATGCTACTGCCTTTCCACAAGGAAGCAACGAAATGATTACCACATACAGAACCACGACTTTCGCCGACCCTCACTACCATCGTCGCTCGGCTGGCGGATGGAGCCCATATCCGAGCACACTGGGCAGCACGGGGAGGGGCCCGGCCGGATTGGACCTATCGACGGCGGGACGCCCGAGTTTGACGCCACTGCCGATGCCTCAACCCCCCGGTACGCCTCAGCTCATCCGAACAAGCACCATCGTGCCAAGGGATGGGATAAACCCAAGCTATCACCACCCCATCTCTCTATACTCCCACAAAGCCGTATTGAAGATCAATGGGAAGCTGGACACAATGGCTGAGAACTGGACCCAGGAGGAATGGGACAACCGTCGCCGCATTGTCATGTTTCGCAAGACCCAAAGAGGATCCACCGTTAACGCCAGTTTCCAGCCCGTGAGCGTTAGTGAACGACCACAAAACAGCGTCTGCATCTCGTGTATCTGGTGGGCTGAGAAGAACGAGTGTTATGTCACCTCGGTCGATACCATCTATCTTCTGGAACAGCTGGTGGCAACTCCTAACCGTTTCAGTGTCGAGGAGAAGAACAGGATTCGCCGGAACTTGGAAGGATTCCATCCCGAGACAGTCTCCAAGGCCAAGCCAAAGAGTGAAGAATTCTTCAAAATCATCATGGCCTTCCCGAACCCTAAGCCTCGCAACATTGAGAAGGATGTCAAGGTGTTCCCCTGGAAGATCCTCGAGTCTGCTCTTAAGAAGATCATCGGCAAGTACAGCGCGAGCCCTAGCAGCACAGTGCCACCACCCAACACAACGAATGGGCCGTACCCAACGCCTCCTGGCCAGAGCCTCACATCGCAACACGATCCTCACACTCAATATTCTCTCCCCCAGCACCACGACTCGATCCCCTCCCCGCGGTCGTTGTCCGGCTCTCAACCAAGCTGGACCCCATACGCTGCAGCAGCACCGGGGTACTCGACAAGTACATCTCGGACCCTGAGCCCTGGCCTTCGCAACTCCAGCCCACAGCAACACCAAGCGCCGCTGCGCATCAACACGACGCCATTACCGGGAGTTTCCTCGACTTACGACAATCGAAGTGGAGGATACGGGGCAACAGGACTGCACACACCCCTCAGTCATCACCCGCCCGTGGCGACGCCTCCACGATGGGATCATACGCCCGCGACATACCCTGAGAGCTACCCCAGCTTGACATCGCAAACTGCCCAACCCGTTTACACCACGGGGGGATACGGTGATCCGACACCTAGAGCATGAACAGGCTGCAACGCCTTAACGGCTCCGTCATCATCGGATGACCACTCACGCCCGGCATTTCTGTCTCGTGTTCTTACCTTCAGACCTTGATTCAATGTGTCCGAAGGCCGTATTGGGCAGCCTCGTGGACATTTCCAAGGAGGGTCGTGGGGGATAGGTCAGGTGTTGACCGTGGTGTGGCGCACACCAATCATGTGCATTGCCGGGACACCATCTCACTTGGAGGCAACCCTCTCAACTCGACGCCTGGCCTGAGATCCCGCTTTGAGCCTTTTCACAGTTGGAGAGTGATGGCGCAATTGGCCGTGCAGGTGGTGGCCGTGATGGGAATTGTCATGGGGGTTGGTGTGGGACGGAGACAATACGCGCCGCTCCCTCCCTTGGCGACTCTGTCTGCGGTTGGTGAAGCTGTCTACGACAATCCGGACAACATCAGAGGGTACTCCGCCTGCCCGGGGATATCGCAAGCCTTACACACCCATCCACTTTCCTAGCGCGGGTTAAAGAAGATCATGCGGACGCGGCAGTTCACCCCTCAACCACCCTCCTTGGACCCCAGCCTAACGCTATTGCCCAACTATTCAACTTTGTTGCGATCAACCAAGCAGCAAGTGCGGCAGGGAAGGGTTACGACCAACCATGTCTCGGCGGGTAGATCCGTCCAGCATATCAGGGATCACTCCATGGACTTATGGCTGCGAGCTGCACCACACCTGAACTTCTGCATGGCGCTTCTAGGCGTCTTCGCACGGATCAACTTTGCATGGACAACCAATTCTTTCGTCATGCCCCAGTCACCTTTCAACGTCTTGGCAAGGATTTCAAAGGTGCCTCTTTTTCCTTAATGTCTCCTTTACGAGATGATCAATTTCTTTGGTCATCTGCTCCAATATTACATGGATCTACAACTTTTTCACTGCTTTTTTATTACACGGTTTCTTGTTTCGGGAATGCGCTCGTCCTTGCGGGTTATAACATAGACGGTCAGTGCGTATACTTGTTTTTGGGAAGGCTATGGGATAGATGGATGGATTTGCTGGGATGACCAGGATTACGGCCATGATGGAATGTTGACCGTTGGTGTTACGAAGGAATGGACTCGAGACAGGATATGTGGGCTGTTACTGTTTATTTTGCGAGTTACCCTAGCTGCTGGGATTTACGTGGTCTGTTGTGGAGGATTTCATCAATAGGCATTATACCCTTCCTGTGCATTCCCATGCCTTTTGTTTTTGCATTGTTTCCCTTGTTTACCCCTTTTCAACACGGACTTTGGGCATGTAGACGGCTTTTGGAAAGGCACAGGAGTATACGTGTGGGCTCTGAGAGGAATGAGTATCATTCTACGGGTAGATTAAATGATACTGGATAATAATAATCTCTGAAGCAACCTTTGGCAATCATTCTGCAAGTTGTTTATATATAAAGTATTCAGACTCAGTGATGAGGGGAACGCGAATGTCGTATTGCATTCCAGCCGGGCGTTGCCACGGCATCATGCGGCGACAGATGGTGGATGAAAATGATGGCTTTGAGAAGATGAAGAACAAAGAATGGAGGTTTTGATTGTACCGGGTGACGGTGTTTGTTGGCGCCAGGGTTGGACTGGTCTTTGGCTGGGTGATGCATGGTTGGGGCGCGTGGGATGGGCTGTCTGGAGCGAGGCATGCGGTGAGATTGCGCGTGGGCGGTGAAGTTGGGGGCGTGCCACATGGGACTGATTGGGGGTGATGGATGCTTATTGTCTTTATAACTGGATATGAAGGGGGGTGATGCTGCCTGGGAATAGTGTTGCATTTAGCTCGTTGCAGTGGAGATGGATGAATGAATGCTTGTGGGGACATGGACGATGGGGTATGACATGGGAAAGGGTTGAACATTTGTAGAGAGTGACACGTTCATCATGCTTACCAAGGCTTGTTGGAACTACTGGTACTCTTCCTTGCCTAAGGTACTAAAAATACCTAGGCCACGTGCTACTCCAACGCCTCTACCTCGAATGGTGGCTTTCAAGGGTCTCACGTGATTCCTGAGATTCACCAACAAGCCACTACAGCCATTTCCATTGATGCAGAATTGCTTTGAAAAGAATCACAGAGTGATATGTCTCCTCTTGGTTGTTTAGCTGGACTGTTTATCTGGCTTCTGATCCTTCCTAGCTTGGTGTTAGTTCAGCTTGAGACGAACCCAAATGTTGGTATATAATATGGGTTGTTTGCACTGGTATCTGAGAACCAGACAGTGCCTCATCCTACTTGGCCTTCGGATCTCCAAGTCACAGCTTCAGTAGATCGTTGCTCTTCCTGCTTATTGAACCAAATCTCACAACTGGGCGAAGGGCGGGTAGAATATATGTCGTTCTTTTTTTAGTAGCATTGCAAAAACCCAAGAACCATACAGCACGCCACGTATATGTAAATAAATATACTGTTGTGAGAGCATAGTCCTGTCTAAGATATACCGCTCCGCATCACGCCCTGCGAAGCGTACAGCAGGATGCAACAGCCTATCGTGGCCAAGCATCTTAAGCTCTATATCATGCTTTATAACCAAGAGGAACACATACTACTACAGTCCATCGTGCCTTTGACTTGGGTGGCCATTCTCCTCGAGATCCTTTGAACGAACACTGATGCTCCTCGGCTTTGCTGGCTGTTCGCCTCGTTAGCTTAAGGTAGTTTATAGAAGAAGCCGCTTCATCCGCTTACTCTATCATAAAAGCCAAGTCAAAGAGTGAACAGGACGAGCAGTGAACAGGACGAGCAAGGAGCGGGGCTTTAGTATCGGCCGACTTTGTAGTGAGAAGTTGTTAGGTTAGAGTGAGTTTACTTAGTGCGTCGGCCGGATGCAAACATAACGACAGACTCAATAGTAGAGGAACGGTTTATCATGCCAGTTAAAAGTTTAGTCTAGGGTACGGAGATGCTGTATTGGTTATCAATCCTAGGGGGGCAGTGGTGTGGTAACGGGAAGCTTCTCAGTGTTGAGAAAGTGTTACATGTTAGTGGGCTATATTCGCAACCTCAATGCTGGAAGTAAACCACAGAGTAAACAGAGGAGCTAATGAGCTCAATATATGGATCTATCGGTGCGTTCTTAGAAAGAAAGAAATAGCTCAAAAAGTGAGGGCTAAACAAAGAATGAGTCGGTGCACCGAACAGGATGCAGAACGGGCGGGTAACGGCTGGAAATGGCTGCTGCACGGCTAGGAAAAACAGTATGTTTAGTAATATTATCGTTTAACTACTCTATCTATATGTATGGGGTATAAAAACCTTGTCTCAAATCTTGTCAAATTCTGAGTAGTAATGAAGTCTATTTCTACGCAACTAATGTCCTATAAGATTTTGGTGATTGACGAGCCAACTAATTCGCAATGCAACATCTTGGTAACGCGTTTATTTCTTGTTCAACGTTTACCTTGTAGTTCAGTCTTTGAACTTGGACGCTTACTCTGTCGTTGGGTCCGAGAATGGGCACCTGTCCACCTGGAGGAGCATGTTGTAAGTATTGTCAAAGCTCTACAACATATACTCTATTGTCTTCTGACCTGCAGGAGCCGTGTGTCACAGATTTAGGTCGGTAAAATCATGAATACGTTTTCGGCGCATTCGAAGTTGAAGAAGTCTGGTTTCATTGACACTTTGAAGCTATATACCACTAGAGGATGGCTACGAAACTAAGGAGTGATCAGTCACGAGAACTTGAGCATAAAATTTGAATTCATCATATCTTGTAGTGTTTCTGATCTCCAGAGTTCGAATATCGGAATTGCTAGAGCGTTAAGTGGAATCATATCTCGCATGAGAGCTCATGACTATTAACCACGCATAGAACCAGGGCCCTGGCGATCCCAATCCTAACAAAGACTACAGTACCACGTCGCAATGACTAGGGTCAGATACGTGCTATGCCAAGGCCCTCTTCCACCTATCACTTAATACCAGATGGCATTCACACATCATAGTGTGCAGAGATGATGCAGTTTACTAACGTTCTTGGCACGCCGACAGTCGGACTCAAATGCCCGCATTTGCGTTGATATAAACCCTCATAACGAGTATAAATCCTCCTCTAATATCCAACACACCACGTCTCTGGGCTCGGGTGTCATTACCTTTCAGATACGGCTTCCAGTGTCCAAGCTTTTTTCTGCATATCATTGTCCTGAGTCGAGAAAGATGCGGCTATCTATCAATGAGACCCTTCTACACCTTGTAGGATTGACATTGTTTCTCGCCACAGTTCAGGCTAAAACATACGGGGAAAACCATGCCGAAGTCAAACAAGATACCGAGGTAGTCGGGGACAACTTTCCAGACGTCGACATTGAACTGCTCTCCCCTGCTTTCGCCAACCCCAATGGAGTTCCCTCTGGATGGGCAAATGGAACTGAAGGCCCGACTCCTCACAGAACTCTCGGTAGGAATTATCCAACCGTTCGTATATCTTAGGATACTGACTGAAACTCAGATAATTACATCCGCTCCATCGCGGAGAGAAATGACTGGGCCACGTACCATGTACCGGACTTTAGGTCTGAGGAAGGCCGGACAATTCCTTACTTGCACCTTTCCCAGCCAAGCTTGCTGTACGCAGGTAACAGTTCGGAGCCAAAGTTGCGTGTATGGATTCAAGCTGCAATCCATGGTAACGAGCCTGCAGCTGACGAGGGCGCTCTCGCTCTTCTGGGGAAACTCGACGCGAATCAAACCTGGACGGCCACACTACTTGAGAAACTGGATATCATCATTCTCCCAAGATACAATGTTGATGGTGTGGAATACTTTCAACGCGAGCTGGCGTCCAACCTGGACCCCAATCGTGACCACTCAAAGCTAAACCGCCGGCAGACGCGAGACATCAAGAAGCTCGTCGGTGCATTTTCTCCGCACATTGTCCTGGACCTGCACGAGTATACTGCTTCCTCGCGTGGTGGCGTTTACCAAGTCGCTGCAGACTCTCTTCTCAGTTACAGGAGGAACCTGAACATCCATAAGGATATCAGAAGCCTTGCGCAGGATCTCTTTATCAAGCGGCTTGGAGAGAGCTTGGAGGAGCATGACTTGACGTGGGAGCCGTACGTTACAAGCCCTAAATGGAACTCGACGCCTGGTGCGGATATTATACTTGAGGGGGGAGGTAGTAGTGCGCAAAGCGGGTTGGGAGCTTATGGCCTTTTACGTGAGTACCTTTCCCTTCATATTGCTGTCATCATGTAGTTCTTGCCAGACCTGTGACACGGCTGGGCTAATGTATTGCTAGAATCCGTGACAATCCTATTCGAAACGCGAGGTATTCGTCCAGCTGACCAGCACTTCCAACGTCGAGTCGCCACGCAGCTGATCAAGCTCACAACTCTTCTGGACACTGCTGTCGCAAACTTTGATAAAGTCTACTCGGTAATTGAGAGCAGCGTCGACGAATTCATCAACAGCAACGACGATGTTGTCCTCAGCCAGTACGGAAACAACATCAACCGCACCTTCACCTTCATCGATACCACCAACGGTAGTATCGTACAGGTCCCGGTCAACTACTCCAGCACCCAACCATCCACTGTCAACTTGACGCGCACTAGAAAAGAAGGGTACTTGATTCCTCGGACGTATGCAGATCTCGCCTCACGACTTGTCGACTCAGGCCTGGAGGTAAAAACTCTTCCTTACGAGTACCGCGGCACGGTTGAAGCTCTGAACATCACATCCGTCTCGTTTGGAACGGAGTACTACCAGGGCACTATATTGAACACCGTCACAACCAAGCCGTACAAGGAGGAGTTACATCTCCCTGCTGGTAGCTTCTGGGTCAGCACACGACAGAGATACGCCGGAATCGCGTTTGTAACGCTGGAGCCTGAGGTGGAGGATAGCTATGTCACATTTGGACTGTTGCCCGTTTCGGAGGGCGATGAGTATCCTATCTACAGAGTGCTGAAATCTTGAGACAGGGGAGATGAAGAAAGTGCGAGATACAGACAGGCTAGTGCTTGAGTGATATTTACCGTCCCAGACTAGATACTATACGAGGTTTATCCACTCAAAATCCTGACCCTCCCGCAAACCTTGGCCGTCCATAATTCCATGGACGTAAGCCTGTCCCACAAACTCATGGGCGACCCTATCTCCGTGGCCTTCGACTCGACGTAGTATGAATGGCATTCTGCCACCTGCTAGAATACAGATAAGATCCCCAACTCGTATCTCTAGATTCCCGACCCCTAACATGCCCGTGGTTGTCGAAAAGCCTTTCCTCCCAATGGCACACACAAGAAAAGGTCCTTCAGATAAAGCTTCGCGGCCCATTTTCTCTGCGTTATCCTCTGAATCGAGCCTTGTATAAGAACGCGAGTTCTGATTGCGGTCCATGTCACACATTATTGTGCGCCACGAGGCTTCTGTGTATGTTCCCCCACGAGGGTACTGTTCACCGTTGGATACTTCCTGCCAGGAATCAATCATCTCCATCATGTCACTCGACGTCTCTAGACTGGCCCCCACAGCTAAGATATGCATACACTCGATCCCTTGGGTCGGATGCATGCCGCGATCTGAACATGTTGAAAGCGTAGGCAACTGAAGATGGCTCCTTGGAGTTATTCCTGGCGGCACTAAGACTTTGGGCCTGATCCCAGAAACTGTCCAAGTAGCCAAATCCGCTGCAGCATCCATTTGGAAAGTGACTGAGAGACTTGTAGTTCGCCCACAGGAACTGGGAAAAAGGCAGTTGTGCCGTTCCGCACATCATCGTGGCATGTTCGGGGAGGACTGCTTCCTGAACAGTCCAGGCCCGATGCCACCAAGGCAGCTCACAAAGGTATGTCAGTGCGTTCTGTCCCTTCAGCGCTTGCTCCTTAATCACGTCCTTGTTATCAGGGTCATAATGCTCGTTGGCGGCCAGTGATTCGAGAAAATTGAATGCCTGGAGTGCTGTCTGGCGGGGAATTTGGTTCGTGGCCGCATTAATGGTCAGCCGAGCTGTTGTAGAATCAATGTCATCCATAAAATTGCCCAGCCAGAGTATTGCTCTTTTGGTACGCGTGTATATGTCTTTCATAAGGTTGACCTGGTGTGATTTCTCAGCGTCGTCGTCCTGGTTAATGCATAGAGCATCAACCCAGAGGCACCTTTCATGGTGGCGATAGCGTAATCGGCGGAGAGCATGGTACAAGTTGAGGGTGACGCTTCTTGAGCTCCCGTCTAACCCATCCTCACAAGACGACTCGACAGAAAAGAAATGCTTCATGGCCATCAAACGGATTCGACCGAGACACGATCGATCAGCTGAAAGTTGCCTAAAGAAACTACTGACGGAAGCTGACATAAGACTGTCATCACGGATACCGGGATACCGGACATGAGCTTGTCATTTGCCAATCAGATGTCTTTAGTTGTCGACTACTAGTAGCCAAAAGCTTGTCCAACCCTCTCCCAAATTAGAGTCAAGGGGAGACCAGCAGATCCCCCCTGCTGATATACGGTACAGGACCAACCAAGCCGCCTCTTTCCACACCACAACAGCCATCCAAACAACCACGTATCCATTGCATCGGTGGCTATGTAAAGGCTGAGCTGAGCAACTTAGCGTGTCGTTGTGCTTACAAGTGCTCCGCTCGGGCTGGCAACATCCGCTGTGGTAAGCACTAAGATCTCACACGGTAGAGCTAAGCTGACCCTCATCACCACGGCACTTAAATACATGTCCCCGTCCTGTCAAGGCTGAATACTTTTTCCACATTGAATCTCATCTTTCATGTTTGTTTCTTGTTAAACTGCACATCAACATGGGTTCTCGACTTCCGCTGTACGCTGCCCTCGGGCTGTTGATGGTCGTGGCCATCATTGAGCTATCGTTCATCTCGGCAATGGTTGGATGGCTTCACGCCACGGCGACCGGCACCTTTGCCTTCAACTACCGCGGCGAAACGTCGGATCTAAAGGGCGAACCCAACAACTTCATCACTGATCAGGGGCACACCAGTAACGGCGCCGCTGGCACCGCCTTTATTCTTGTCGGCTGCGGCGGTATCATCGCTCTCTACCTACGATCCCGACCAGCACCCGCAAAGTTCAGCCTCATCTTCTACCACCTCTGGCTGGTTACCAACGTCCTCAGCCTGCTCCTCGTCTTCGGCGCACTCATCTACGTCTTTGTCGTCACAAACGAGCACAAGGGCCAGACCATCAACCCCCGCACCGCCCAAGCCCTCAATGGACAAAAGTACGATATCGACTCGTGGACGCCACAGAATTGGTTTTCTGCAATCTTGAAGCTTGACCTAGCCGACTCCAACGAGAGGGACGACATCAGAAGCCACCTACGCATCATGCATGGATGGCAATACAACCTCATCCCCTTCTTTATTGTTCACCTTGTCGAAACTGGACTGGCCATTTGGGATGCGCTGCAGCAAAAAAAAAGCCCAATTCAGAACGACAGCTACAAGAAGAGCTCAGTCTAATGTATTCATGAATCAAATCCGCCGAAAGCGTTTAATTTTGTCATGTCACTTCTCGGGACGGTGGAAACCTGCATTTACTTGGAAATTAAATAGAGTCTCGAGTTTACGAGCATTTTATGGTAGTTTATAATGTCAAGAGCTGGGTGGAAAATCCGAATGTAAAGTTCTCTTGTCAAAATAACGTCTGCCCTTCGTTGTCTTAGATTATGCTAGACACCTCATGTTCCAGGGTAAATGATATAGTAGGTATATGACGTCCGACAAGTACAAGAGGGTTCAGAGCGAGGCTGCTAAAGAGCTTCAAGAGGACAAGTCCTGGACGACTAGCTTATGGAGGTGTGCATCAGGGGTCGGGAATTTCCGAGACTAAGGATAGCGCTTGGAGGGCGGGGCGAAGCCAGCCTCAACTCATTCACATTTGATAGTACAATTATCACAGCTAGGCATAGTGTTGATATGAACTGTATCTTATGTGGACTGTGGAGAAACTGATAGGCACCGCCTCTGTGTCCGGGAATAGAGACAGTTCAGGTGGCTCAAACTGCAGCACGGAGCACAAACCTTACGTATCAAAACCAGGAACAGGAACCAGGAACACGATGTTAGACAATTAATCAGTGAATGTAACGTCGACTGCGAAGTCTGGAAAACGGAGCAAATGTCGCCTGTAGCTTTGTAGGACCGACCCTTGGTTATCTTCGTCAAGGCCCTCGTAGTTTGGTGTAGGCATTCCCACCAGAGATCAGTTAGCCATCGTCAGGTTTAAGCCAAACACTATAGATACCATTTTGAGTGTTTGAAATATAAGTCTCGACAGGTTCTCAGGTGCTAACACTTTTTGTTTTCAGAATTGAGAGCATCATACCTACAAGACCAATTCCCTGTACAGGCGTCTCAACGCGCTCTCGGTTTACACAGGCCCGAATCAAATTTCTCTGATGAACTTACACGGGCTACACTATGATCTTTGTAGATGGAGGCTCCTTTTGTTTTGGAGAATTCCATGCCCTGAACAAGGCTGCCTGCACTTCCGCCGACACGTCCCGCGTCAGGGGTTTCCCCTGTCACCCTGTCTTCCGGGTTCAAGCAAGGGTCAAGTATAACCGCATGCTGCATAGGGCTCTGTTTGCATATTCACGGAGGCTCTTGGCCGAAATCATGTCGACTATTATAGCTTGCTGCTATATAATGGATCAGGATTTCCAGTGTTTGGACATCATTCAACCCAATATAGTTACTCATTGTGGCATTTTCCTTGGTAACTCATGTCGAAGCCATCCGAGGCCTACAGTGTTCCCAAAATATTTATTCCCCCCCTACTGTTGAAAAAGTTCTAACAAATATTGTAGAAGCGACGGGATCTACAGTCCCTCGTGACTGCGCCTGTGCTTCGTTCACGCCAGGACGGCCAAGCTTCTAATGCGGCAAGCCATTCAGAAGCTTCTCACAATACTGTTTGTGTAGCGGCGCCGCTCATGATCAATGGCCGAGAAAAGATGTGCTCAGTTTCAAAAAGAAGTAATTGTCCAGGAATCAGTCTTACCACGCAAGTTGAGGGATCAAACCGAGCAGCTTCATCCAACTGGTCTGGATCAATTCAACACTCGCGAGGAAATCTCAATCACAACTTGAACGACCTAAACACTAGCTAGAACATCGTCAAAACATGCTACTACCCTCTGACCCTTGATCAGAGTCTGTTTCCCACTCCTCACATTCTGATTCCGAATCATCCCCACTGATCCCAGCATGTATCTCCAACAACACCCTCAAACCAACAGCACTCGCCGTCTCTAGCCTCACATTCAACGTTGATACCCTGCAAGTACTTCATGAAACGGCCCCCTGGAAAGTCTCCCGTCGGTTTTCCCTGGCTATCTGAACCGACAACTATGCCTGCCAGATACACTCGTCTCAACATAGGAAAAGCGTTTTCTTTGAGAAACAGCTGCTCTAGCATGTTTATAAGTCTTTCGCTTTCGCGGCCGTCTGTGTCGCTCCAAAAAGAAGTCGTCTACATCTTCGATTGGGCCGTCTCCGCTTGGCCCGTCCTCGTGATCAATACCGCGCCTCTGTTCTAAAACCAGCGTCTCAAGACTCTGGCTCGAAGCCAGAAGAAGAAGCCGCCAGTCTCGATGGGTGGCTTCTTCAGCGTGCGGTGCCCAGTAGTACTTGACCACCCCGTAAGTTATACCGCTGCGAGACGGCTGACCGAGAGACAAATGCTTGAGACGCGGCAGCGGTATCAGGACGTTGTCGTTGTAGTCGTCGTCGGCGTTGTCTCGATCACCTAAAGGAATAAAACCTCCCAGCGGTCGTGGTATGACGGAACATTTCCGCCTGCCAGGAAAGGTTGACTCGTCGCCTCCGTAGTAAAAACCATCGTGGTAATTCTCATCCTCATCATCATCCTCATCATCGGGCTGAAGCACGATCTGTTCATCCATACCCCAACCGTCCGGCCTTGAGAGGGGTGCGTCAAGCATTCCAAGCTCGAGCCGCTCCATGTTTTCACCAGAATCGAGAACCCAGAGCGCAATCGTACGTGGTATATACCCGACTAACCTCACAGAATGGAGGGGAGGCCTGTCAAAGAACGCAGCTACTTCGCGGAGAAACTCTTCATCCACGTCATAGCAATCGCCGGGGCCGTGGAGTTCCAGAGACTGCAAGTTTGTGAAAGAAAATAGCAGATGCCAGGCATCTAAGGTGTGGTGCATGTCCACACATAGGCCCTTCACCCGTGCTGTAAGGTGCTCCAGCCGGTCCGGATCCCGGACGTAATAAGACGAGAGCATTTTGAAGAACTTTTTCGCTTTGTTTTCACCGCTTTGAAAGTAAGTGCCCTGGTAGAATCTCCCACATTGTGAGATTACAGGAGATGGCTGTTTCGACTCCAAATGCTGGTGGAAGCCAGGGCTATGGAACTCGAGATTGGCCCACAAATAAGGCTCTACGAGTCGATTAATTGTTTTGCAGGTACGGGTCAAGCTGGTGAGGGTGTGAGCTGAAAGACTGTGAAAAATCCTGTCGATCAATTCGTTGGGGAGCGAGTCGAGAGCCATTTTCGGCGTGGGATCAAGCATTGGTGATCTACGCGAGTTTGTTATGATTAGAAGTAGGGGAAGTAAACAAAAAACGGACGCGAGACGTGTTAGTTTCTGTGTTGAGCACTACTCGCACGCTAACTAATTAAGTTTGGCGACGGAGGCGGAAATTCTTTCTTGAGAGATGTCGATCATCTGCGAATCTTTTATCCGAGACACTTCAAACGTCTCTCTTATGTGCATATTATATGTTACGTGTTGGATATTTAAGTGAAAGCAGTGTGCATTGCCTGCCCCTACTTCCTTTTTACTCTTGCAGGATGACATACGTTTGAAATGTGATTAACGGCGGTGGTCACAGGTATTGTATGCGAGTTGATAGTCGAGAGATCTTACTGAATTCCAATATGCTTATATTGTTGCAGAGTAGGTAAACCATCTCGATATCGTCATGTGGAAAGCGTTGATTGGCAGGCGTAGGACACAACTCAAACGGCTTCACGGAAGACATTTACACAGCTCAAGAACAGGGACGTTATGGGGTACTAATTTGGTGTCTTGGCTCTTTCTTTGTGTTTTACTCATACGTTATTAGTAGACGTATTGTTAAAATGCCGTGGTTATCAGTGAGGGGCAGTACGAATCACACGTAAAGTTCGAGTAGCTACCAGTGACAGATGAAAGCCAGGGTTTGATAGTCCTAATCAATCTTCTACGCACTGTGTTCCTGAGAGAACAGAAAACAGGGCACTTGATAGTAACATCTGGTTGGCCCTGTGCCTCGGTCCTAATATATAGATAGCCGCTCGGTTCTTGATATTGGAAGAAGCGACGTCTGTTTCTCTATCTCTGTAGCTCAGAATCCATGTCGTCCTGGCAGACTCAGCAAATTTCATCTTATCGTTCATCAGCCACGCTGATGCCCGTGATTCATTCGGAATACTTTGATTTCCTTCATATTTTTGCGTACTGCGAAAGCAGGTAATACCATCACATGATGTACTCGCACGCCATGCTGTCTCTTTCGCAGGGTGATCAGGGCTGAGGCTGTCTGGTGTACCTACCAGTAGGTATTTGTCGAGCCTGGCTAGAACAAAATGGGGCAATCGTCGAGGTATAGCTACCTACTCCAAGTATCCGTTGCCATTGGCAGGTAGGGCAAGCAGGAACATATTTGAGTCCAAGTCTCTAATAGGAGGGCCAAACGGCTCTAGTGTTGGATGACACGGTAATATGTGTTTACGGTGTTGAAAGTGATCAAGAATGTATTGTCTCGCACGAAGAACGTTTTATTTTCGGATAGTGACTAGGCCAAAGTTCCAAGGGGATTAAGGTTATTGGCACTCGATCTGGTGGAATGCTGACAGCGACGAAGAAGACGAGGAAGAAGAGAGTGATGGCAATCCTACAAGACAGTTGAAGTGAGTTACAGTGCTAGCTGGCGTCTATCATTTGCCCGTAAAAGGGAAGATGAACATATGCTGTTCTGTTCGAGTGTTAGTTAAGAATGATAGTTAGGAAAAAGCCTAAAGAGGAAAGTACTGAACCAAGACGTGACTTGATCTCTTAGTTTACCATACACGCCTGATAGATATTGTGCAGCTATTTGACTATGAACGTGACAAACAGGCCACCATCCCACATGTAATACGAAGAACTTGCATAAGCATAGAAGTAAAGGTCTACCCCTTTCCAGCCAAAACGCTGATTTGTGATAATGCGTTGCTAGTCTTCTCAAATCTGACGCAGCGGTTAGACAAGAACCATTACAAGAAGTGACACATACCAGTCTCAGTTTGAACGATGGCGGGAGGTTCGTTCCATTTTGCAAAGCTCTGTACCTTTTAGGCGTGGCTTGCATCCTCTGGTAGGCAATCCTAATATGTCGCGTTGAGATAGGCTCCCTCCCCTCTGTTTCTGGAACGAAAAGGCCCATCAAGTGACGTCGTTCCCTAATTCGATGTCCCTCTCTTGCATTCTTTTCTCTGATTTCTTCATCCTGGATCTTTAGTGCCTCCTCTGTGAGCCGTTGAACCATCTCAGACGTCAGAAATCCCATAATGTCAAGAACATCGTCACCAGGTCGATGATCTGCAATAACTCCAAGACCAGACCACTCTCTGAATCGCTTCATTTTGCGCCATGTAAAAGAGGCGTGGCGGTACTCACACCAGGTTGCATACTCGGCAATAGACATATCACGCGTTCGTTGATCGTTTCTCTCCAGCTGTTCGAGGACCGCGTTACTGGTTGGACTTGGCGGCGTATCTTCGAGCTCAGGAGGTTGGATCGAAAAGAAGGAAGAAACATCCCAGGGAAGTGTGACTGACGGAAGCTTGGTGGTGTTTGCCTTGGCCGACACGTCGCCAGAAGCGCCATCTGTCTCGGCCTCCATTGGAACATGGTCAGCCAAGACTTCCTTGTCATCCGAGTCTCTGACGTTTCTTCGAACTGCTTTCCATGTCAGAAAGACAAGAAGACGATCAAGTCTGGCTTTGTCATGGCGCATCTGAAAAAGTAGGTCGTTGTTAGAAAAGACACGAGAGCCGCGGCGGTTTGCGAGTTCGTTGGCTGTGGATAGCTACACAATACAATTCTAGTCAGATGTAGTTCGCGATTCGACGCTTCAGAGTCAGCATGAGGGGCCAAACCATGTGGATAACTTGTTGCCTGATGATGGCTTCGACGACAGCAATAGTGTCAAGCGAAGGATCTTGGGTTTCGCCAGCGACGTACATCATCTTTTCCATCAAAACTGCTTGTCAGCATGACAACCAAAGGACAACAAAGACTGAGTGAAACTGACCTGTTGGATTTCCTGCTTGAACCCAAGCTCATTTTGTACACTGGGCGCCATGGCTGGTCAACGAGGAGGATATTTGAGTACTGTCAGTAATCTTGAAAGCTTGTTGCAAAGATATATGGTCTTTGAGGGAGAGAATGGTGGTTCACTGACGACGGCAATTTAGGATGTGAATCAAAATGCAAGGAGATCTTGACGCTCTTTGTTCGCATATCAAGGCCACTTCACCGACACTAAACAAAGAAAATGAGTGCAAGGCACTGTGCTATTACTGTGGCAATCAAATTCTGTAACCCATGGGCTAAAGCTTTTCTTGGAAGAGGGGGCGCACTGATAAAATCACCGGTATTCGGAGCAATGGGACTATACTATCGCGGAATCCATCGGTAAGAAGATATAGACTCTAGTCAATACAGCACTCCTCTTCCGACTCTGATTACGATAAAATCCCCTTCCAGTCTCATATCATCGATTGGATGGAGGCTTTATGCACAAAACGCACTGCATTGATGCTCTGAGATGACGGGAAGTGCTGAAGTTATTTATATATAATCGCAAAACATTAGAAAGTCAAAGGTTCAGGGGGGGCCACCCAAACACCAGGGATCAAAGTAATCACAATAACGAAATAATTTACACGTATACCATCTTGACTTATCTCTCGGCTACTTCTTGTACACAAGTCTTTAACTCTATTCAAAGAGGGTAAATTCGACCAGTCGAGTGCGGGAGCCTTCTTGTGGTTTGACAACAATCCTCCATGCCTCTGCTGAGACAGAAGTCCACGATGCATGAGTGATACCGTTCGCCACTGGCTTGCCGTAATCTGCATCCGCAACATCCTTCCAGCCGTTTTTGCTAACCTGGACACGATATTCGGCGGGTGCATCAAAGCCTTGGTCCTCGTTCTTGTAGAATGCGATGTTCGCGCTCTTGGCCTCGGTAGAGTTACCAGATCCAAAGTTGATGCTGACCCATTCTTCTTTGGTGCTCCCTTTAGGTGTGTCAAAGCCGTTGGCGATGGTGTTCTCGGGCCAGAACCAGATACGACCATCAAAGACATCGTGGACACGTTCTCGGTTGGCGTTGGAAATAGACGAGTTAAGCTCGGGCCATGCAGAGCCGGGCTGGAGCTGGATTGCCTTGGTGATGGGGCGCGAGACTGGCACAGACTTGCGCTCGAGATCGATCTCGAGACGTTCGAGTTTCTTGGACGATTTTGCGAGTTTTCCATCAACCTCGACTCGCAGGCCAGCTCCTCCGTACTTGTCACCTGTGGCATCCCACTGAACTGACACATTGCGACCGTGGTATAAGATGTTGCTCGCCCGGAAGTAAGAGATGGCCTCAGTATCCACGAGAGGGTTGACTTCCAACACATCATCCTGTCGGGGCCGAATACCGACGAGACCAGTCATGATCAAATCGACATAACCAGAGTGGAAGTAATGATGTGACCGGCCGAGACCAACAATGGGATACCCCGTGTCCGGATCATAGTTTTCCTCGAGGTCAATGGTGCCATAAACTTTGTTGTAGTGCTGGGCAGCATACTGCTTAAACAGACGAGTGTAATCCTTGACGCTGACAGCCTTGGAGGATTTGGGGTAGTGATCCAAAACATTTCCTAGAGCAGTAATGACTTGAGTCGTCTGATACGGCCAACTGGGTCCGTTCCAGTGACACTCCGTCTTATTTCCCTCGTACCGCCAAACCCTCATGTAATACTCATAAGATGGCTCCACGGTTCGGAGACCAAAGGGCCCGGCGAGCTTATCCGAGTCAAAGACATGTTCCCAAGCCTGTGCATATGTCTCGTTGTCGTCAGGCACATCGTGGGTCCAGGGAATGATACCCGCGAGTTCTCGTCCGCGAATGGGATCCCAGTACTTGACATGATCGGTGCTCTTGTAAATCCGATCGATGAAGTGATTCAGGGTCGAGTTCCACAGGTCGTCTTGGATGTGTTTCTTGAGCGAATCGGCTCGGTCGTTGTACTTGTCGACAACAGCTTCTTGGCCTCCCTGGAGTTTGGCAACGTTGGCGATGGCCCGCGCATTGGCGATTTGATAGCTATTAAAGGTCGGTCGGAAGCTCTCCCCACCAGTGAAGCCATCCTTTCCTCCAGTAGCGTCAATGCTAGCGATCGTGTATTCAGTAGCATCTTGGAGAGGTTCGATCCAAAAGAGACCCTTAGACTCGTCGTAACGCCCCTTGATCCACGCCTCGTAGTTGTCTTGCATACTCTGCAACAGCGAAAAAGCGAGCTTGGGATCGCCACCAACGAGATAATCATTCCAAACACCTGCAGCCAGGCCTTCTGTGTACTGGCGAGGATTGCTATCCTTGCTGTACATGAAGGTAGCATAGTCCTGCTTGTACCGAGGATCGCGGCACCATCGACCTTCGTTCAGATGGAAGATGGCGGCACAGTTGTTGGAAGCCCAGGGTTGAGTCTGCCAGCCGACGTTGTCAATGAACTCGGTGGTGATGAAGCCATAGGAGCCAATATTTCGCTGGTGAGTTCGAAAGATGTTCCAGCGATAGTAGTAGATTTCAGTGATGGCCTCGTCACTACACTCGAAGATGGGTATTCTTTCGCGATACCAATCCGCATCGTTGCCGTAATGTTGTTTCAGGATGTCTTCACTAGTGCCTTGGGCGCTAGCCAAAACTGCCAAAAGTGGCATCAAGGCCGGTACTGCGACAGTGCCCTTCATGTTGGGCTGATTCTGCAAATTAAAGGATAAACCCAAGAGTAGAAGTATTCCTGGCTAAGAGGGATGCGGATTCAGGTCAAGGGCTCGAATCCTTTCTTATATAATGAGATGTTAGTTATCCCTTTACTATAGTCTATATGCCCTGATATCACGGCAACATTTTGGCAAAGCCAAGCCGGAGCTCGTGGTATGATGCGCATACAGTTTGTCCAGGGTTTCCTTTCCATTACGAGGCGCACCAGTCGCGCACCAGTCGTTGTGCGGCGCTTATAGAATCAACTGCCCCATGGGGAGATCATCCGACGATCCCCGAGGAATAAACCTTGAAGTGAGGTAAAAACTACCGGAGCACGACAGAATACTTGCGTGCGGGGTTTGTTGGAGCTCGGAGCATTGACCTTGATTGGATGCATAGTAGCATCCGGGGAAATAGATCGTGTGGACCGGAGGTTCTTCATCCATTCACTGACGTATTCTAGACTGATGTCGTTCGTGATGGTAGCTAGGTCTTATGGTGCTCCAGCAAGATTGGGCCAGTCAAAGGACTGAATCCCGCTGAGGCTGTTTCAGATGAGTGCGTTGAGGGAAGGTAGACTAGAACCTTGTTTTCTGCGGAGGCGTCTGTTCGAATTAGGTTTGCGTGTTACCTCCGTTCTAGTTCTGTATTAGTCTACGATCTCTTCAAGTCTTGTCTGACATCCTAGTGCATTACAACATAAACACAACGCAAGGAAAGGCGGGATACAATAGTACATGTGTATATTGTTTCGACATCAAGTCTAAGTGAGTAACTTTTTTTTGCAGTTACAGGAGTAACAAGCTGGCTAAGAACGGAAAATGCAAACTGATATCTACTATACATTGATTATTTTTGTAGAAAGTCTTTAACTGCGTTCTTTATTATTGTGGAAGCACCTTGCCTTTGAGAGAGCATGGAGCATGATGCAGAGTGGAAAGTCTTTAACTAAATATACTAACCTAGACTAACACTAAAGCTATGATCTAGTTCAGGATACTAAGACTTAGATCATCGTGAAAACTAAGTTCACGTCGTGAGGATGCCGGTTGAAAGGTAGGAAGGACCGATAAAGTTCCACGCTTTTCGGGTCATAAAGGAGCTTAGTAAACGGCCATACTCATAATATGAAACACATAGAACATTCAAGATGAGAGATGCCGGCTATTCTTACAACAGATTCCTCCAACTTCGGCTTGTTTCAACCACGGTTGCTGAGGTCGCCCAGTGTGCTCACTCCGGAGGTGGAGGTGACAGCTTAGAGGCGGAAAGTACCTTTGCTGGCTGCTTCCCAGCTCCAGATCTAGTTTTCCGCTGGCGTTTATGAGACATGAGTCTTCAGCCAGATGAGACAGCGATGATCACCTTTAATCCTATGGTGTAGATCGGACGGCTGAGGGCTAAGCCAACAGGTTTTCCGGTATTAAACTTCCCCCTAACAGCGAAAAAGAGGTTGTCGGTGTAGAAAAGAACGCACGCCATCCGGCCCCGACATACCCATCATTAGGTACCATGTGCCATACGTTTATGTTGCATCTAGACCGTTCCGAGATTTGGTGGGATCACGGTAACGTGGGGAGAAACCGCAAGACTCGACGACAACCACTTGCAAAAGAGGCAGAAGCAACGTGCTGGCCTCGTTTTACAACATCCCGCAAAGATACAACGCTCAAAACCAGTTGATACAATCTAGATCGACCCTTTTGGTATGGTGGTGAAGCACCCCACAGAGTTGATGAAACTAATTACCCCCATATTACCCTCACAAAACTCCCAACCGTGCTCAACAATCCAATCGCACCACCACACATGCTCGATCCTTGCCAGACGAGAGACGCCGCGTGAGCAGACAGATTTTTCCATGGCTGAAATGATCACGTAAAACGCTGATTTGACTTTGATACTACATACCCCGAGATCGGAATACAATGCTATAAGAACTAAAGAACCCCCCCTTAGCAGGCTTGAAGAAAGATCAAGCAGACTGCAAAGTGTTTCTAATTCAAAATGCCTACTGCAGTACAGGTAAGTTATCCTGAATAATCTAAATTGCCACATAAGCACCGAACTAAACGATTTTGTCCTTGTAGGATTCTCCAACCACCTCACCGGCCCTGCGTCTCGCGGTCATCGAGTTTGAGACTCCCCCAAGCGATGTTTTTGATAAACACGGAACGTATGGAGATGTTCTCATCAAGCTTCTTCGTCGTACATTTATGTCCGCAACTGATCATTCACCTTTGTTGAAGGTGACCAAAGTCAGCGTACTCGAGGGTGATGCGTGGCCAGATGTCGCCGATATGGATGCTGTCCTCATAGCTGGAAGTCGTAAGATGCACCCATGTTGTTCATTCGAATTGCACTAACTTCTCTGCCAGGGCACACGGCATCAAACGATGATTCTTGGGTTCCATCCTTGATCGAGTTTGTTCAACAAGTATATAACGCGGAGAAGCCCATGGCTGGCATTTGCTATGGCCATCAGATTATCGCCAGAGCTCTGGGAGGAAAGACTTCACGGAACCCGAGGGGCTGGGAGTTGTCTGTTCATCAAGTCGACTTGACACTCCGAGGCGCTGATGTGTTTGGCATAGACAACTTTGTAAAAATTCCTTGTTCCCGAGTTACGACTCATGATTCATGATGCTAACGATAACTAGAACATCTTTCAAATGCACAGAGACGCAGTTATCGAGACCCCTCCTGGCGTTGAAGTCATTGGTTCCAGCCCTCGTTGCGAGGTGCAGGTCATGTATCAGCCTGGCAGAATTCTAGGTTTCCAAGGACATCCTGAGTTTGACGGGTTCATAACAGAAAGTCTTTTGGTTCAAAAACTTGATGAGGGCATCCTTGACAAAGGATTATATGAGGATGCAATGTCAAGAATTGACCATAAACATGATGGAGTATTGGTGGCAAAGACCCTTTGCAGGTTTTTACGAGGGGCTTTAACATGACCGTGACATGTTAGAGATTGATAAAAGTTTTGAGTTATTTCAATAAAAGGTCTGACTGACTGATATTCGTCACTCTACATGTCCAGGGTAAGCGATTTCCTGACGAACGCAATCAATTAAAGTCGCGTCACGCCAATAGCCCCTCGACGCGCTTAGACGCGTCGACTCCTGGCTTAGCGCCCATGGTTCACCCCACAATGTCCGTGCCTTTGCCCTGGCAACTAAAATCTCCCCCTCGATATCGACAATTCAACACTCAACCATTCCCGATATAACTGCGTATTGAGTTGAACAGCGCATCGCAGAGAACGAAGCCAATCCCCTACGCCATACATCGAGACTGTTTTCTCCTTTTACGCCGCCATGGCTACTCCTAGCGATGCTGGTTTCATGATGTCCGACGGCCCCTCGCGGACTCCCAGGCGCAACCTGGGCTTCCCCTCGTCTTCGTCGGCGCGACCACGAGGGCCTCCTTCAGAGAATCTGGGAGCACCGAGTGAAGATGGGGGTGATGGTTTTGCTGATGATCAAGTCCCGCGAAGTTCAAGAATACCCAACACCGCCGACATCTCCCGTGTCGAGGACCGAATTGGCCTGCTGGTCCAGGAACACTTTGAGTCCTTCATTGAGAAGTGAGCAACCCTGTCATGCCCACATACTCCTAAGCTATGCGCCTGTGAGGAGGACATTCCGAAACTAATCACCTTGTCTTTTGTGTCAATAGCTTCGCCGAGGGTCCCCTAAGCGCCCCTACTCCAAGCGCTCCAACACCCAGTGCTGTCACCACCGACAAGTACTACGTCGCCCAGATCAAGGGCATGCGCACATATGCACTCTCCACCTTCTACGTCGACTACAAACACCTTGCCTCATATGAAAATGGTAGTTTGGCGGACGGTGTTATGCGCCAATATTACCGATTCCTCCCTTTCCTCACTGCCGCCCTGCACAATATGATCGCAAAGTACGAACCCATATACTTCCGCGAACATCGTCAACCCACCGCTTCGAGCAATCTTACCACTTCGGCTGCCAGCCATCTTGGCTCTGCCAGCCAGACCGACTCGGCCCATCGCAAGAACGAACATCAGCAGACGGACAAGCTCTTCTCCATTGCCTTTTACAACCTGCCCTTAGTGTCAAGGGTGCGTGCCCTCCGAGCCGCCAATATCGGTCAACTCCTCTCCATCTCTGGTACTGTCACGCGGACATCAGAGGTTCGTCCTGAGCTATCTCTAGCCACATTCGCATGCGAGGCCTGTCGCACCGTGGTACCAAATGTCGAACAGACCTTCCGATACACGGAACCTACACAATGCCCCAACAGGACCTGTCAAAACCGTGTGGCATGGCAACTCGATATCCGACATAGCACCTTTGTTGATTGGCAAAAGGTCCGAATTCAGGAGAACAGCTCAGAGATCCCTACCGGAAGTATGCCTCGAACCATGGACGTCATTCTTCGTGGTGAGATTGTCGACCGTGCCAAGGCCGGCGAGAGGTGCATCTTTACTGGTACTTTGATCGTCGTTCCAGATGTCAGCCAGCTAGGTCTTCCTGGCCTACGACCAACTGCCATACGCGATGACCGCAACGCGCCGCGAGGAGCCGATGCCGGTGGAAGCGGAATTAGCGGCCTCAAGGCGCTTGGTGTACGTGACTTGACATACCGCCTCGCCTTCCTCGCCTGCATGGTAAACCCAGATACTACCTCGACTGGCCAGTCCGCTGCTAGCGGTGTTGCCGATGTTATCAGTTCCCTGACGCAAAACGGTACGAATGAGGGGGAGCAAACCGTTGAGGAAGCCCAGGCTGCTGTCCTGGCGTCCATGAACCCCTCTGAGATTGAAGACCTGCGAGCCATGGTTCACGGCGACCACATCTACTCTCGTCTCGTCCAATCTATCGCCCCCATGGTCTATGGTCACGAGGTTGTCAAGAAGGGTCTGCTGCTCCAGCTCATGTCTGGTGTGCACAAATCTACCGCAGAGGGCATGCAGTTACGAGGAGACATCAACATTTGTGTTGTCGGTGATCCTTCCACATCCAAGTCCCAGTTCCTCAAATACGTCTGTTCCTTTGCTCCTCGGGCCGTCTACACCAGTGGTAAGGCCTCCTCTGCTGCTGGTCTCACTGCGGCCGTTATCAAGGATGAGGAGACGGGCGAGTTCACGATCGAGGCTGGTGCTCTGATGCTGGCGGATAACGGCATCTGTGCCATTGACGAGTTTGACAAAATGGACATTGGCGACCAGGTTGCCATTCACGAAGCTATGGAACAGCAGACCATCTCTATCGCCAAGGCCGGTATTCAAGCTACCCTCAATGCCCGGACTAGTATTCTCGCGGCTGCCAACCCTGTCGGTGGACGATACAATCGCAAGACGACGCTTCGTTCCAACATCAACATGTCAGCTCCCATCATGTCTCGTTTCGATCTCTTCTTTGTCGTGCTCGACGAGTGCAATGAGAGTGTCGACCGCCACCTTGCAGAGCATATTGTTGGTATCCACCAGCTTCGTGACGAAGCTGTCGAGCCTGAGTTTAGCACAGAGCAGCTTCAGAGATACATCCGCTTCGCCAAGACCTTCCGTCCCGAGTTCACCGATGAAGCCAAGGACGTTCTCGTGGAGAAGTATAAGGATCTTCGAGCAGATGATGCGCAGGGTGGTGTAGGCAAAAACTCTTATCGCATCACGGTCCGTCAGCTCGAGAGTATGATTCGTCTCTCCGAAGCCATTGCCAAGGTCAACTGTGTCGAGGAGATCAGCACGGATATGGTCATTGAGGCCTACAACCTCCTACGACAGAGTATCATCTCCGTTGAGCACGACGACGTCGAGATATACGATGAGGAGCCGCAGGAAGACGGCGAGACTCTTATCCGCGCAGCGAATACTGCTTCTGGCCGCGACCAAGAGGGTGACTCGCCCATGGCCGAGGAGGAGGAACAGCAGCCTGACGGCACCAGCGCCGCGCCTGAGAAGCGCAAACACACCATCACCTACGATGACTACATTAAGATTGTCAACATGATCGTCCAGCGGGTCAACGATGACGAGAGCGGCAGCGGCGACGGCGTCGACGGCGAGGAACTAGTGAACTGGTATCTCGAGCAGAAGGAGGATGAGCTCGAAGGCGAGGAAGATTACCACCGTGAAAAGGCCCTGGCCAACATGGTGCTCAAGAAGATGGTCAAGGTAAGCTATATACATATCCGCTCTCACAGATTCGACATTAACATGAAACTATAGGAAAACATCCTCATGGCTCTCCGCGGCGAAGGTCTCACAGACGGCGAGGCAAGCTCATCAGCCGCCCAGATCGTCTATGTCCTCCACCCCAACTGCGCCGTGGAGGAATTTTAGCTTCTCTTGCGGCATGGGAGGGGAGGGAGGGCGTGTGACTCAGTAATAGTATGCATGTCATGATCTCACGCCTTGTGGGAAGGGTGTTTTGGAGTT
>JAJODA010000212.1:0-58547 GCA_021730345.1 Fusarium cicatricum | reverse complement strand
GATGAAGAGGATGATGAAGGGATCTCAACTTGTCTCGGCAGAAAAAAGAACCAAGAAAAGGAACAAGCAGAAAAGGGAAAAAAACGGGAAGCTCCCAAAGAAGAATGATGGATTCGAGCCAAATGTGGGGTAAATGGTAAATGGGCCAAACGAGAAGAGAAAGGGGTCGCGTGTGCTAGGGGTCGCCGTCTTGTCTAGACTCAGCGTTGAGCTGGAACTAACGTATTGATTTCCCTTGTTTAAGGGTCAGCTGATGAATCGCAATAGGGTGCAACGGAGTAGTCAGTCGTCAGTCCCAGTCAATGCCCAGACTGCCAGAGTGCTAAACTGGAGAACAAGGTTCCATGTCCATTCCTGGGACTGGCAACATCGTTTGTCCAGGCTCCGGGTCCCATCCTGATTGAGGGAAAAGCCGAATGGCACTCAAACTAAAACGCGGCAAGGCTGTTTGAGCCATGTGCACCGCCACCAACAACAGGGATCGCCAGCCCAGAGATTGGCTCGTTCGTATAACCGGGGGAGGGCCAGATGAGTAAGGGATTTGCAGGGCTCAATTTGTGTCGATTCAGTGACAATCAGCCCCAGCAGCGTCATTAGTTGCTAATATTGGCTCCACGGGCCCAACCTGTAGAGGAAGTTGTTCTGTTTAGCCCTCTGACGTGCGTGTCTAGTGCCTGTTGACAGCCAACGGTGCTTGTAAGTTGTCGGTGCCCATTCCAGTGAGGTGCATGTCTTGGTTGCAGGCTTACAGCACATGGAATTCTGTCTCGGTGCATGTCTTGGTTGTAGCACATGGACGCCTGTCCTGGACATGAACATCTGTCTTGGACATATCCGTCTCAGTGCATGAGGTGGCTATGTAGCCAACAGGATGCTTACGGGGGCGCAGCGGGTCGAGATTCGGCCCTGCCCATGGATGGCACTGACGCTATCGCCTTCTAGCCTTGTTCTTCTGCTCGTGTTCATCAAAAAGGGTCCGTCCCGTCTGTTTGGGAACGGAATCTCGGCATCGCGGACCGAGAATTCTGACCCCCTCTCCCTCCGTCACCACTTAACACGAGAGAGGGGCTACGGCCAGTTTCATCCCCGACTCAAACACAACCTCTGCCGCGCGATACGCGATCATGCCCAAGATCCATATCTAATATGTGGAGCTTGTCGCGACGTTCCACTGTGTGAAGCTGACACTTGGGCCAAATTGATGCTCCCTCACACACAATCAGTCAGCATGGGGTGACTGCAAGTGTTGGTCGCAGCACAACAACTAAACAAGCTTTGAGGCTTTTTCCCAGCCACATCTTCCCATCTGCATTTTGCCGTTTACCCGTCTACCGTTGAAGCAGCGGGGGATGCGTCCCGTCATGCAACCTCGTTGCGGCATGGTGCTGCAGGGTAGTCTGACAACGACCGTGTCCCATTAAAACACATCAACAAAAATACAGGGGGTGTATTGTAATCTGTCCGGGAAAATCACGATAGCTTCAAACGAGCGTTCACCATCCTTTTATCTGATGCATCAAAATGGATCAAGCTACCTGTTCATCGCGGTGCTGCTGCCTGGCTAATCCTTGCTTTCTCCACGTGACTTCGCGATTTCTCCCGTCACGCTCTTGCAGCCAACTGCATAACGCTCACCACGACTCCAGCAAATACCTACTTAAAGCGTACCTGTACCGTGTTCAAGGCAGAAGATTGCCAGACAAAGTCCTTGCCGCAAAAACACGTTCAGCAATTCCACCCTGTCACTCCCTTTCAAGATGCCGGCTTATCCTGGACTTGGCCTTCCTCTGCGATATCATCTTCAGGATGAAAGGCATAGCGAAGACCTGGATCTCTACCCCATGGGGATCCATACCAACTGTTATTGCTCAGAATCCGACATGCTTCTTGTCCGAGAGGTTGCCATGATGATCGTCATGGATCGCTTGTCCGACAAACCAGACTTTCACAAAAAGGTCTTTGACGACGAAATCGCCAAAAAATGGACAGAGGAAGCCTCGCACTCCCTGTCGATTCTTTCTATGATGAGATATTCAGTGGCCCCGTAGGAGAGTATTCAAAGAAACTCAAAACCATATTCGACCAAGGGTGCCTAGAATATGTAAGAGCACAACCCTTCATCTTTACCCATGTCTCCCATCTGACCATGCTTTAGTGCATTCAGGAGCTTCGGTCCAAAGCCAGGTTCTTTGAGAAAACAGGCTTGGTCCCAACCCTAGATGCCTCTGCGACGGTTGCCAAGTCTGATATCCTCGTCGATCAGCCACTCCGTGATTCTCTGCGCGCCGCATTCGCCAGCCTGAAGGAAGAACAGAAACTAGACCCAGATTGGCACCCTCGCACCCAAGACATGGTGCAGGACCTTGTCCATCCTTCCCTCTATCCGCTTGTTTACGGCAGAACACGAGTGTTTGCCGACGAAGTCGTGGGCGTTGCGGATGCCATCGATAAATGGGCTGGCAAGGGTGAAACTATCCCTGTAGAGCCAGATAGCGGCTACTCCTTCGAAGATGACGACGACTTGGGAACAAGAGCAGGAAACAAAGTCCATGAATCTTTCTGGTCAAACAAATACCAGTGGCTGCCCTCCAATGTCAAGCTCCAAGACGACGGAAGCGTCAAGTTTACGAGCTACATCAACAACCTTCACCCTATCAAGCATCAAGACACTTGTAGAACCATTGAGAAGCTTATCGAGAAGGCGGTTCCTGCCTGGGACCTTTGTCTGGCATATTATCATCGGTACCGAATCAAGGGCGCTGGTAGAACGGTGCCGCGCTTCCCGATCCCACCACATCCAGAGTAAGTTCAATGCCATTTACGATGTTGGATAGTAAGAAACTTATCTCCTCAACTCAGCGATGACTGCGATGAGAACTGGAACCCAACCCTGGACCAGGTACAAACGCCGCCGCCGTCGACGACCTCCGACGAGTTTGATGACCCCAAGTGGGATGCTTGGTGCGAAATTCGAGAGCCAGTACAGCCAGAAGCCCCCGAATTCAAAGCCTGGGATTACAATGTCAAACCGGGCCAGTCGCTGAGAGAGAAATTTCACGATCTCCAGATCATCGTGAAAATGGCCTCCATCGAGCTCACCCCCGACAAGCCTGCATTTCCTCCCGGCGGCTGGCACGTGGAGGGGCAGATGAACGAACACATCGTCGGCACAGCGCTGTATTACCTGGATTCGGAGAATGTCACACCCAGCCATCTGCATTTCCGTATGCAGACAACCAACCAGGAATACTTGCAAGAGCGAGTCCAACAAGATAGCTACAGATGGATGGAGCAAGTATACGGCACGTGGCTGGGGGGGGGACGATAGCACATGTCTCCAGAGTTACGGCAGCGTTGAGACAAAGGAGGGAAGACTCCTCGCCTTCCCCAATGTCTTTCACCACCGCGTTTCTCCCTTTGAGCTGAAAGACAAGACAAAGCCCGGCCATCGTCGCTTCATCGCCTTGTGGCTCGTCGACCCCAACACGCGCGTCATCAACACAGGCAACGTCCCGCCGCAGCAGCAGAGCTGGTGGATGGAGCACGCATTTGGCAATTTGAGCCAAGAGGACGCCGAAAAAGTGCCCCCAGAGATTGCACAGCTTATCCTCGACGAGGCACCGGGCCACCCTGGGTTGGAGGCAGCTGTCCAGGGGAGGCAGGCTCTCCCAGCAGAGATTGTAAGCATGGTGCAGGAGGAGTTTGAGGATGCGTTGCCTATGTCGCTGGAAGAGGCAGAAGAGCATCGTCTTGGACTCATGGATGTTCGTACTGCTGTTCAGGATAAATCGAGACACGAGTGGAATATAGTATCGTATAGTTTCTGCCAGCATTGAATAGACACTTGGCCTACTTGAACGACCCAAGGCGAAGAAAAGATACTTGACAATGTATATCTTTCGGCTGAGCAGTTTGAACTTCTAATTGGTATGTTGGCCGGCTTACATGCACGTGGGGTTTGCTCGTGCAGCTTGCTTATAAAGAGGGGGATTCCCTCATTCAATTTCTTCCAACTCGACACCTCCCTACCTGTTCTCAAGAGAAACAAAATGGATTCCCAGCTTTGCAACATCTGCCAGGAGATATTCACCGGCAAGCAGGTCTTCGACAAGTTCCGCCCTCACCATCAATCTAAGCAAGACATCCTCGCCGCAGTCGATGGCGGGTGCCGACTGTGCAAGCGCATCTCGAACATTTCAGATTTCGAACGGCTCAAGACGAATCAATCATTTGCATCATCATGCAGAGCCAGGCATTTGAAGAAAGGCCTTGCTTGGATCTTACTGGACTTGTTCCCTGTATCTCCTACAAACCTTTTGGACGAAAAAGTATTTCACCTTGCACCTGATATGAGTGTAGTGTGTCAAGATCTCGACGCAAATGGATGTGTTTGGATTCCCAAGTCAGGCATAGAAGTCAAAAGACCTAAGGACCCTGTGTTAGACTCAAGCTGGACATTTACTCTTATACCGGAAAAAAGTAAGTACTATATTGAACACAGTCGGCTCAAAGACCTAGGTTGCGTGTGGTGTCTAAAAACTAACCCAAGTTTTAGGTCTCCCACCTATACAGTTTGAGTATGAGCCTTTATTAGAAGTCCACGATTCGCGAATGTGGTCTCTGGCCCAGATTTGGCTAGATACATGCCAGAAAACCCATCCAGAATGTTTAGCATCAGGAAACCCTACCTTTTATCCTACACGACTAGTAGAGATGATCGACACAACGACTATTCGCGTTATCGAATGCGATAATACGAAGCTTCCAGGGCCTTATGCGGCGTTTTCACATTGCTGGGGACACAACCAAACCCTCAAGTTACTCAAAGAAAATATGACTCTGCTGCAAACCAGCATCGATATTGCAAAGTTACCACAGAGCTATAAAGAAGCGCTTGACGCTGCTGCCCGGCTCGGTATCAGATATATCTGGATCGACTCGTTATGCATTATCCAGAACTCTGTCGACGACTGGAGAGCCGAAGCAGCCACTATGAAGGACGTTTACAGCAACGCCTTGATCACGATAGCAGCGACTGCTGCGTCCGATGACTCGGAAGCGAGTTTCCGCCGCCGCGATCCCCTTACCATAGAGAATTTGCGAGTGACCCCAAAGTGGCAGCACGTTGCGAACACGTCATACCTTGTGACAGACACGAGTGTTTATGCCCATGAGATTGAGGCTTCTCCCTTGCGACGCCGGGCATGGGTTCTTCAAGAGTCGTTTCTATCCACAAGGATCCTGAGTCTTGGTAGCTCTCAACTCTGGTGGGAATGTCGAAAGGCGCTATTCTGTGAAACCTGGCCCAATGGACTTCCGGAGAGCAAACTTTGGGGGGGTTATCCTAAGACAGATTCCCTGCTCAAGCGTTCGGTGAATCACGACTCCTGGCGTGATCTTGTCAGGTCGTACATGAGATGCGGGATTACCGTGTTTTCGGATAAAATGATTGCAATGTCCGCTCTTGCTAGCCATTTCCAATCTTTTCTCGCCAACGACGAATACACCGCTGGTCTCTGGCGATCTCAGCTACCGAAAGATTTATGTTGGATGGTCGATTACCGGCAATGCGCCAAAACGTATCGCCCATCCCAGTACAGGGCGCCGTCATGGTCCTGGGCTTCGGTTGAGGGCCATGTCCTCTTCCATAAGCATAAGCCGGATCCCAAAAGCCAAGCACGTAGCGTCCAGGAAGTCTGCCAAATCCTTGATGCTCATCTTGCCAGAGCTGGCCCAAACCCTACTGGAGACTTGAAAGGTGGTTACATCAAGCTGCGCGGCCGACTGCTTCCAGTGCAAGTTAAGCAGGGGTCATTGACTGTCCCGGATGAGGATGATACTTTCCAACCTTTGGAGCAATTTGAAAAATATGTAGACGCGTATTTGGATGAAAAAACAAGTGACAGCTGGCCCGTCATTTCACATCTCGACACTTCTGGCGTCAACATACAAAACGGGGCCTCTGGCCACAGCAAAGCGTGTCACGATGCTGGCCCGAGAGTGGAATGGCCAACTCTTCAGTCTTCCAATAATCGAGCGGACTTATGAACATATACTCGCAATTGAGGGTATCATCCTAGGCCATGCCAACGGGGAGCCTGCTGATCGGTACCAACGAGTTGGGCACTTTGATTGCAATCGTCGTATTGTCACTTCGTACTTTAGAAGCGGGACAAGCCAGGACTTCTTCATCGTGTAGCGAAGCGCAAGTTTCAGTCCTTAACGTGGAAGATAATACTGTATCCGTTTGGTTGAGTTAAAGCCCAGACTAGGTTTGGGTAACGAGAAGAGGTTGGGTTTCAAGTATCGACTCTTGATGAAAGATACAAGCAGGATTTGAGTCTATGTTATCTAGCTGAATCTGTTGAGCATCCCAATCTTGTTGGCTCCAGAGTGTAAACTGATATAAGTGATCAAAGCATACAGGCATACTCTTAGACCTAACCACCAAAGCGTTGGCCAAACCAACACGCACTGATATTGAGCTCCGCGGTCAAAACTTCTGACGTGGTCTTTCTTCTCATATACCCTTGATTGCAAAATGGTGACCCAAACGGCGGCCTGGATCGTGTTAATGCCCCTGATCTACCCCGTGGGTACCATGCATAATACTATGCGGCCCACTCACAGTAGTCTTCATGAAGAAGGAGCACTGTGATTAAGGTTTTGAGAATCATGATTCAAATGTCAGACATATCTATATAGAGACCATGGAATCTAAGCGTTAATGCTCGCAGTAACTGTATTCGATACGTTCCCAAGCATGTCCTGGGTTCCGCGTCTCGGGGGTTCGTTCATCCATCAACGTGAGCCTGTGTTCTCTCGCCTCTTCAATACTCATCAGTCCCTCCAACGCACTGCCGCTAGATTCAAGGTCACGCATTCCACTGCTGACCTCGTCAACCAACCAGCCCTTTTGCTGCGGAGGGACATTGGCGGTGGAGATAATGCGCCGGTGAGGATCAACCAGCCAGAGCGCAATGAAACGTCTATGCCCAGGCTTGGTCGGGTCTTGAAGCCGAAAAGAAGAAACACGATGTTGACTAGGTCAAAGTTAGTGAGCCGCCTGTGCTGCTGTGAAGGCCAACTTACAAGACGTTGGAAAACGCCAGAAGACGACCTTGGCGCGTCTCAACGTCTCCAAAAGTCTGAAGACACGCTCCAGCCGCGCCCCAGGCTGGGCCCAAGGACGTACCATGGACCCTCTCGAGCCAGTTGTATTTATCCTGTCCTGCATGCATGTCGTCGTTGAGGTAGGAATCCGTTTGGGCGCGGAATGATAAATGACTCGAGGTAACGTTGTGACTGTCCAGATAGTACAGCGCAGTTGCACAAATCTTTTCGTTCATCTGGCCCTCGATCTATACGTGAAACATCAGCATGCAGCAGTTTATCAAGCCCGTGGCCCCGTAGGCTTTCCCTAGACTTTCATCACTCACATGCCATCCGCCGGCAGGGAACTCGGGCTTTTCAGGTGTCAACTCAATGCTTGCCATCTTGACGATGACCTGCAGCCCCTGCTCTCGGAACTTGTGCCGAATGCTTTGCTTGGGCGTGTAGTCTATTGTCTCGAAGGCTCGTGGTTCTGGAAGATTAGCTTCGCGAAGCTCCTTCCACTTATATCGCGCAAGGTCCGCGTCTCGTATGTTGGAGGTTAGAGGCGGAAGGCCTTGAGCTTCCCTCTCTGCGTCCTCTTGGCGTATCTGCCCACTTTCTTTCCATCTTCCCAAGCCGGTGATTTCTAAGTCAACCAACGTATGTCTTGGAATGTGCACGTCGGCGTCCTTGAACTTTTCAACGTCGAATTTCGGTGCCCAAAGAGTATCGTTCGAGTCACTGTACCAATGTTAGCAACTTGTCATTTCTTAATGTCTCGATTCGAGAAAATATGGCAATAAGGTTGCAAAAAATGCTATACTTACTCTGCTCTAAGGATCTTTGCAAACCGGGTGGTGTTTCTACCAGCAACAATCGTTGTGGAGTAACTAACAACCTCGCGGAGGCAATGATCCCACGCAGGAATGGCCTTTTCCATGATTTGTTCCAGAGTCTTATAGATCTCGGGGAACTTCTTAGGATGCAAGTTGTTGATATAGCTGGTAAACCGAGCACTCCCATCATCGCGAAATGCGACATTGGCAGGTAGCCACTGGTAGGTGGCTGACAAGAACGTATAGGACCTAAGCTTTGCATCTTCAGGGACAATTGTACCTTGGCCAACATGATCGAGAGCATCCTCAACGCCTACTACCTCTTCTTGTATGAACCTGGACCGTTCTGGCCTCTGTTAGCGTTGCGCTTCCTTGTGTATTCGACGCATAAACATACTATAGACGAAAGGAAACATGGATGGATGGACGAGATCTTGGACCATGTCGTCACTCCTAGGATGCCAGTCCACATTGTCTCGCTGCTCAAGACGGAGAGCATCGAAAGCCTCAACCAACTTATCGTGAAGAGTTTCATCGACGAAAGAATCGGACTTTACGATGGAATTGCCCGCTGAATCGAACGTGGGAATTAGGCCCGACTTGACAAAGTACTGGGCCTTTTGGCGCAACTCGGCGATACACTAGGATGGGTTTGGTCAGGACAACTCAAAGTGCGTATTATAGGATTCTCGTACAAAGTCAAAAGCCTGATCTGAAACAATCCTCGATTGAGGCTTTGGGATCTTTTCGCGTTCTTTTCCCTGCATTAATCTCGCAAAGAGACCATCCTCGGGTTGCGTGCGAGCCTCATCACGCCACTTTTGCACGATGGCCTCATCAAAGACCTTTTCGTGCCAACCTGGCTTATCCGTGAGTTGGTCCATGAGCATCATCATAGCGACCTCTCTCATCTGAAGAATTGAGGACTTGCTCTTATAAGACTCGGGAATCCCGATGGGGTAGGTTGGTTTATTCCTAAATGAGCGACTAGTATTACCGTCCAAGGGGAGGTTGAGGCCAGGGTACTCAAATGTCGCCATTGTGATATGTGAAGCTTTTTGGCTGGATGTCGTTGTTATAATGGTCAGGAAATTGAGTGGTTTACTTTATGGTAGAGAGGTTACGAAAAGCATGCCGTTTTATCCTCATTATAGCTTCTTTTCATGGCGGCAACGGCGGCGTGAATTCCAGGCAAGCTTCGGCCATTTCTTGATCAGGATTCACCGCTGATGCTGTTGGTTGTGGTTGTGGAGCCGTTAATCTTGTTTTCTTATGCTGTTGGTTTCAGCACGTTAGAGACTTGAGCACAGATGAGGTTTGATGATTCAATGAGGCTAATCCAGGATGAACAGGCTGCGGCTGAAGATCCAACCCTGTTCTGCCTGAGTTCTACCAATCACATGAAGCCACGACTTTTGCTGTTTGGCTGACTTGAAAGATGCGGGCAGCCTGACTTCTTTTCTAGACAAAACACAACTACAAGAACCTCAGCCATAGAATGAAGGTCACGCAGGTTCCACTTGAAGAGATTGCCTCCTAGAGATGGCGGCGAACTCATTGCATCATCATGTTTGCAATGGAATTTGGCATCTTGTTGACGAGTTTTCTTACAATATACATGACGGAGTATTCTAATGATAGGCCCTAGCGAGCTTGTTTTGCTCGCTATCAGCGTTCCTGAAGATGGTTCTGTGCAGCCCACGATCTGACCAATTCATCTATCAACAACCTGCACATCAAGACACGCCTATTTAGGCTATCATCATAAAATGTATCAATTGTTTGACTATTTAAGCATAAGAATCGATGGTGATATGTGTTCTATATTCCCTAGTCCTTGTCTAAGGGTCGCAGAGAACGTCTGTGAATAGCAGCCATTGCCATCAAGGTATGGTGTCATTAGTTACAAACCTGCTCGCACAACTCTTACTTTACTAGGTAGGGTATTCTATTAGTTGTATTAGTTAACCCAAGGTATTGATCGTCTTTAGAAGTCGACTAACGGTATTGACCTTTAATAGCATTAGCAAGCTGACTTAGGGACACCACATAGGCACGATGATCGTATAATTCGTAACAATCTAACTACTTTCTACACAAATCGGATATATATAGTGGCAGAGAAGTAAAGTACACAAGACAAAAAATTCATTGACTAACTAGACGCCCCTACTAAACCCATTCTATATCTAACTTACCCTGCTGATGATCCATGTATTGAAAAGAGAAAAAGAAAAAGAAATGAACTTCGCTCCACTTCTAGAGGCTGCAGTGTCTTTTGTGTTAACTGTGCCAACGTAGACTTGATGCTTACGAAGGGCAGCCGTGATCGCAGACCTCACATCGGGAGTTATCCCAGTTCTTGATCTCTCTCTTGCACCCACCACACCAGGGGCACTCGCACTGGGTTCGGTGGGGGCAAGTAATGGGGTGATAGCCAGGGATAGGCATGGCTTCGGGCTTGCTCTCGGCAGGGAAAAGGGAGATGGGCTGAGTCTGAGACTGGGGCTTCATTTTGCTGGAAGTTTTCAGGCTTTTGGAGGAGATAGTGAGTTGCTGTTGCTTGAGGTTGTAAAATGCTGATCTTTTGTTGCTGTCGTGACTGTGGCTTGTTGTTGTAGATGCTTGTGTGATGTCGGTGTGTTTGATAAAGTTTGTATCAGCTAAAGACACGGATGCTTTTTATACAGAATCATCAGACATCCCTGTTCAGTGAATCAGGTAAAGTTCAGTCCCTTATTACACTGAAACAGGTCTCTTTGAGCTTGCTTTTGGCTGTTCATGACTTGGCGCTTGGTTGTTCTATGCAAGTTGCTCGTTGCTCTCTCAAAGGCAAGGTGCTTCCACAATCACAAAGCTTGGTTGTTCATTGCACAGATATCCGTGCCAGTTCGTACATAACAAACAACTCGGCAGTATGTTCGAGTTTCATGTTGCCTTTGGGCTACGTAATGTCTTTCTTCTGTTCGCTCTTGCGACGCATTCGATAATCTCTTTCAACAACGACGTTATTTCCTTAAGGTTCATTGAACATACCTCAAGACAAAGAGCTCTTACATTTATCTTCGCGCAAGTTTAGACGGAGTGTAAACCGAAACTAAGGTATAGATAAGTGATCCAAATTCACTGACTAATACTCAATATAGTATCACACCAATCACACCGGTTAACACTTGTTCACTTTCGACTTCAATTAATGCTCTTTATCTATTTAGAACATGGCTCTTGCTCGACATGCTAGTTTAACAGTGATTCATTGTCCGATGCTTTTGCCAGGCCACGCAAAATGGTCTCAACAAAACGTGATAGAGGATCAAGCTGCGAAGTGGGCGTTATGCTTTGGACTGCTAACTCAAGGATCTTACGAGGCAGAGGCGAGAACCTGGCTAGTATCTTGACGGTCGATCTCCCATTCAATCCGGAGAGGCCCGAAGCCTGGAAGGAGGTGACTGAAATCGAGCCCCGATTTACCATTCGCCCACGTGGCTGGCCTCGGCATGTGGCCGATACAAGTGATGGTGAGCGCCAAACCGTGCTCAGGCTTCCGGACTGGGCTGAGCCAGGTGTACCTGTGCCCTCGCCAGGCAAATATGTGTGCGGCAAGGGCAGGGAAGAGGGTTGGCTGGGATTTCTGCTTGGGTTTCTGGGATAGTTATTGATCGCCGTTGTGCGAATCCTGGAATCCCTGGAACCTCTAGACTTTTTTACGTACTTCCTCTCTTATTAATTCGTTGCACTTGGCTTTATCTAATAAGTACTCACAGCTAGAATAAATACTGTATCTAGCCTAGGAAATCCATTCACTTTTGAATGAAATCGGTTCTGATGCCATCACTGATTGATGTCCGACAGCTACCGTATAATCTCACGAGATCCGGGTTAAATTAGCGAGTGATTGAGCCTCATTTTACTTCACTTTTCCAAGATCAGTTCTCTTTACAGTCAGTCTGTTCCTATCATTAATAGTGGCTAAACTAAAAAGAGGCTAGAGCCCATGTTAATTCTATCTGGATTTCTTGAGATTATGCGGTACTCTCCAGAGTGGTCGAATTCCTACTAAGCCCTAAGGAAAGCATGATCTGATGAAAGATAAGATGACGTAGCCCTGCCTGAAGAGGTGGGAGACTTGTAAGATTTCCTTTTAACATGTGGCTGGATCGCTTTGATATACGAGCATTAGGATGATCGACTGGTCTAGAGAGTAAGATGAGCTAATGTATTCACGCAGACGGTAAGAGCCGAGGCCAGGGTCTCACGTCGGTTGCACACTCTCTCATCCTCCTCATCAGCACAGCACAATTGCTGACTCAACTTCAGCAATGGAACGATTGATTCGGTCTGCCCGGTCAAAGGATCTTATGTGCTTACTACAAGTAATAGGGATCAAGTAGGCCGTGAAAAGTATTTATGTTTTAATGGAAATCTCATACCTGTGTTGCCGTTATCTTATTCAACATGTCTGCCTTCGGAAGTCTGCCGTTTCCCCGTGCTTGGCGTTTGAAGCAAGTTTACCTCCTTTCGACTATCTTTTCATTCGGCAGCCATCATGACTGTCGCCGAACTGGTAATCAGATATATCTTTTCGAAGTTCATCCTCCTTCTTATCACGTGGGTGCTTGTTGCTTGGCTTGTTGTGTCGAGATTGAACGAGCATCGTCGTATTAAACGATTAGGGAGTTATGCGCCGTCTTTGGTGTCCTTTTCGCCCTTTGGTATGTACTCTCCACTCTCAAGGTATAGTTACTCTATTGGTAGCGGTGCCAGTGCGGAGTTATTTTTGGCGTACGTGTTTTTCTAACCGGTATACAGGCCTCGGATTTGTCAGTGACTGTGTTCGTTGTACCGTTCAACGAAAACAGCTACAGTTCTGGCGGTAGTGTCTTTCCAAGACACATAACGCATGGACAGCCGAGTTGCGTATCTTCAATCAGCGAGTCATCTTCACGGCTGATCCCCAGGTTATCAAGGCAGTACTGGCTCAGCAATTTAAAGATTTTGGCAAAGGGGAAGGATTCCATGACGGCTGGAAAGATTTCCTCGGCGATAGCATCTTTACAACCGACGGAAGGTTATGGCGACAGAGTCGTAACCTTATCCGACCACAGCTTAGTCGTACTCGATTAAGCGATCTAGAGTGCTTTGAAACGCATATGAAGATCTTGTTCGAAACTATCGCGAACGGGGGACTCTTTGAGGGTGGAATGGAACCCAACTTTTCATCGACTAATGGCAAGGTCATCGACATTGGTGCCCTCTTCTTTCGCTTCTCTCTCGATGTAATCATGGGCTTTCTCTTAGGTGTGGACGTAGGATCACTGCGGTAAGTATTGTCTTCAACGGGTGTCAGGCCGCAGATCTGATATTGGCATGATTAGCAAGCCGTCCAGCAACTTCACAAACGCATTCGACGAGGTGCAGCGAGTTCAGGCAATTATTGCATGTTCAGCCAAGCTTCGTCACTTGGTCCCTAAACGGAGCTACTATGCTGGCCTGGAGACGATCCATCAATTCATCCAACCTATCGTCGATCGCGCTCTGGCCTTGAGTCCTGATGAGCTTGAGAGGAGAGTCAACTCAAGAAAGGATTACACTTTTCTGCACGAACTTGCGTCCTTTACCAGAGATCCACGCGTAATTCGAGATCAAATCATGGCTGTTCTCCTAGCCGGCCGAGACACAACTGCTTCGACCATGTCCTGGGCTGTCTATGAGCTTAGCCGTCATCCCGAAAATGTCAAACGGCTACGCAGTGAGATTGTGGACGTTGTAGGCACAGAAGATACTCCGACGTTGACACAACTTCGAAACATGCCATATTTGAAGGCAGTCATTAAAGAGACCCTGCGTCTTTATCCATCTGTGCCGTTTAACATAAGAGTTGCCCTTCGAGACACGACTCTCCCAACTGGAGGAGGACCCAACGGGGATGAACCCCTCGCTGTGCTCAAGAGCACTCCAATCTGCTACTCGCCTTTAGTTATGCAGCGTCGGTCTGATATTTACCCGCCAAGCTCTGAAAGCTTTGCCGATCATGAGATCTTTTGCCCTGATCGGTGGTTTTCTTGGCATCCGAAGCCCTATGACTACATCCCCTTCAACGCTGGGCCTCGAATCTGTGTTGGCCAGCAGTTCGCGTTAACAGAGGTTAGCTATGTGCTAACTCGTTTATTTCAGCGCTTTGGCCGCGTTGATTGCCATATGCATGACCTAGATGGTGGTGACCCTGTGTTGAGATCAGATATTGTCCTGTCACCAGGGCAGGGTGTAAGAGTGGCTTTTAGCGAGCTAAGCAAGACTTGAGATGGGTGATAGCTTCTATGCAACTATCTGTGTGTCGGCAGTGGCTCTGCAAAGTTGTCCTCTATGTTAAAGAAGTGGGACAGAGTCGTCTTCTTTATTCTGGTGGAAGTAACTTGCTTTTTCGAAGAAGAATGGGGTTTGCAGATAGAGAGGTTTCCCCAGTACTGGGGTCGGCAGTTGTGAGCAGCCCTGTGATCGGCATTAGAGTGGCTACATCACAGGATAACGCGCTTATCAAGACCTTTCTTTAACCTTACAAAGCTCTTTTAATCAGCACGTGCTATGCTCTAGTTTATTAAGAGGCTCATGTTGTGCAACGGAATCTTCGGCAGATACTCTTAATGCGCGTGGCTGAGGCGACGTGAGAGAAATCCGCATCTTCTGCCGTGAGCTACCCCGCCTAGAAAGTCAGCCACATCTCAAGTGAGGGGATATTATAAAATTATGACGACGCGTCAAAGCGTGATAACTTCGACTTAACAACGCAGAATAGCCGAGCATCGGTGGCAACTCGCGGAGAGCACAGGTTGTATGAACTGAATGCTCTACTCATCATGGCTTCCGATCTCCAGCAATGTCAGGTGAGATCAGACTGCATCAGTCTCTCAACGGAAGAGCCCTGGACTGACTAAACCGCGTCTCGGAACCACAGGCTTTGCAGCTCTCTGATGCCGAGAGATGCCAGAACGAGGCCACCCATGCTAACGGTCTCTTCTGTGGGTTGCACTCCAGGCAGGTTTATGGCCTCTACAAGGGCTATAAAAGACGCAACGCCAAACTGGACGCCCTTGATGACGAGGCCCCTGCGTACCTAACGAACGCCGAGGTTCCTCTCGCGAACGACACCTTTGAGAGCGTCGAAGACATCAAGGTCTTGAACGAGATACACGCTCACTTGTACCAAAAATATGTTTTGCTTGGGAATGTCATCGACGCACGCAAGCTTCATCACAAGCATTTCTACTCACTCAGCTTCGATTATGGCCACCAAGCATACCTCGACAGGCTCAGCAGTCAACGACACACTGTTCTTCTGGCTCTGGGTAGACTTGAAAAGCGAAACGCAAAGGTGCTTTACCAGAAGGAGCAATGGTTCAGCTGGGTTCGCAAGGTCCAGGAGGATGAAGAAGCAACACGTGAGAAGGAGCAGAAGAAGGTCAAGCAGGAAGCTGCTCTATTCAGGCGTCACTGGAAGAAGCTGCAAGCTAGGCTGAGCCGCATGCGAGAGAAAGAGGAACAGAAACGTCAAGATGCATACCTCGAGGACGCATATCGTGAGCGCATGTCCATGTCAGCAGCCGAATCCGAGGACGATGATGCGTGGGATCCCATTGCAGACATGGAACATGATAGTCGGTATCGCTACATCGACTTGATCAAGCACTTTCTTTGGATGGAGATGTTGGACGCTGACGATTCCACTCCATCCTTGACAAACGGCCCGGAAACCAAGGCTCTTGAGCACGTTCCAGCTGATGGGCCGTCGGTTCCTCCCAAGAAGCCAAAGAAGAAGCCCAAGGCAAAACGCGAGGCGCTGAAGCAGATTGACTCTCATGCAGGCGGCAGCTCCACGGGTTCCAGAGGTCAGAAGAAGCTCTTGGCAATGCAGGAGGGCCGACAGCTTGATGCCGATACTGACCTGCAGGAGCCGGACAAGAACAACATCGAGACCGAAGAAGAGATGCGGAAGCGGTTGAGCCAAGGAGTCAAGAATAACTACGAAAACGTCTGGGGCTTTCAGATCGTTGGTACGATCGAGAACCCCTATGAGACCCACGAGAAGACGGCACCAATGACAAACGACGAGATCGAATCGGCCATCAAGGACATCAGGGAGATTAAACTGTTGCTATTTTGTCGTCTGCTGCTTGGACAAGCTTCCATGCTGCCCGCTGCGCTCCGAGCCAGCAGCGTTCAGGAGTTTCTCGACGACGCCGACATTGTTGAGACCGACCTTCGAGATCTCTGCTTGAAGGTGGAGGAACCTACTCTTCAAAACATCCGCGACGCATGTGCCGATTTTGCCCGTGGAGATGAAGCAGAATTCGAGGTCCCAGAAGTGGTCGATGACGATGACTACGACGACGAGACCTTTGAAGAACTGCTCAGCGACGACAGACGATATCATCACCTTCATACCGATGACTGGCTGCTCAACAAGATCCTCCACGACAACAAGAAGCCCAAGAAAAAAAAGCAAAAGCGCCTCCCGCAAAAGACAAAGGTCACTGTTTGTGGCAAAAGCATCTGGAACCACTCAAGCGAGAAAGCCATGTCACGAGACGGCTGGCTTCAGTTCTCCATCATAGCCAAAGATTGCGACCTCAAGCATTCTACCCAGCTTTGTCGAAACTGGGCCGAGTTCTCGGACTTGAACCTCCTCACCCTATGGCAGTATTTCCCTGCCTCGAATTGGGTCTCTTGGGGCAGTAATAGGCTCATTCAACAACTGCAGGAGCTGGGCTTCTTCCCCTACTTTATCGACTTCGATGCTCAGCAGCACAGCCGTCATAACCAGATTGGGGGCCGAAGCCATGGCCGTCGTCAGCATGATATCGTCGAGACGCGAAACATCATTGTCGGCCACATGAAGCGCAACGACCCCATCACCCGACGTTTCTTGCAGTATCTCTTGATGCGGACCGGCGAGATGCTGGTCATGGTACGGGATGGCAAGACTGGCCGTGTCATCAGCGCGCCTCCTGACGAGCATCTATGGACGTATCGAAAGAAGCAGGGTCTCGGGAGAGCATCCAAGAATGAGTGGCAGAATGCTCTGGAAGTTGGGCCTGAGTACTTTGACATGACTGACAGACTGCGAGAATGGCGCTTTGGGTTTGACGACTACTACGACATTTTCATCTGGGACTTTGTACCTTGCCAGAACTCCCTGGAGTTGTACAACGCTGTCATCATGGTGCGTTTCTTTGCCGAGCACAGAGATATTGTTATCAGCTAACCAGAGTAATGCAGGAACTTCGCAATGCGTGGCGCATCACTCACCCACGAGATGTGTATTTGCACATGGAACCGCTCCTAAGGATCTTGACGAGAGAAAAAGACACGATGCGCACTCGCCAGATCAAGCCAGGTGAAAAGGTTGAGAGCCTCTGGGATACCATCATGGATGAGAGGAGCGAGTTTAGGCTGTTTGAACTGCAGGGCACAAATGTGACTTCTCGCAGCGGAGACGAGGTGGCCAAGTCACCATACACGTTCTACAACAAAGTCAACGTTGCCGAGGACGAGGTCTTGTTTCCCGATGAGAAGATCTCCAACAGGCAAAGCGTGCCCTTTCGTCAGATCAGAAACGGCATTAATCGCATAGAGGCCGGCGTCTTGCCCAGCTATGCCCGCCATCTCGCCAAGGGCATGAAGGCGCTCGACCAGGGCAAAGACCCCTTGGAGGCACTTCGTCGCGCCAAAGACTACGATGACGACAGCATTTGGGCGTTGCCCAATGTCTGGAAGACAGGCCTGAAGCATGCTCGGCTGGGGAAGCCCTCAGCACAGCAGCGCATGCTCCTCCAGCGTATTGGTCTTTATGTTAGCCCCAAGAGTGTACGCATCGACCGGCGACTTAGCAGCTCGGATCCCATGGAGACTATGGAGCGAGACAGATCTTTTGGTGAGTATTCTCACAACACCCTTGATCACTAATGCTGATGGTGTTTATAGGGTTTAAAGAGTCGTTCCACGACGGAGACCTTGAGCCAGGGAGTACTGAAAAGTTTCGCGAAGTCCAAGAGAAGATCAACACCATGCTCAGCAAGGAACATTCTGGTCCCGCAGACTGGGTCTGGTTTCTCGCCGAAATCCTCGACTGGATGGAGCTCCGCGCAGACTACAAAGACTACAACCAGGATCCTGCTGCCCCGTGGCCACATGGCTTCGTCGTTCAGGACTTGGTCCGGGCATTTGCAGCCATGGCCATGTTCTTCCCAGAGCCAGGCGTCACGTCACTCGTGACCAAGTTCCTGGCGTCGAGTCAATGCAAGGGTTTCAGTGACTCGCTCTTGTTCGATCCCAAAGAGCGAAGCAAGACGCGCCCTGATCGAAGAAGCCGCACGAGCTACAAGTTTCGGAACAAAGAGTTCTGGAACGAGTGGAACGAGTTCATGAAAGGACCGGGTTATTTCGCTGATATCTATCCCGTCGACTGGAGTCTCACCGTTCGACCTATTGTAGCACATTGTTAGTTGACCGATTCATATCCCGTTGAGCATCACGTTCTAACAAGCTACAGTGTATCGAGCAGGAATCATCGCCCCAGCATATTACCAGAATGACCCGCAAGTCGTCTCAGGGACGGTCACAGCTAACACAGAGCCTCATCGTCCCGGCAAACTGGACTTGTTTATCAACTACGAAGACACGTACGGCAACTTCCCCATGAACTTCCCTTCCTTCTTCGTAGGCCCAAACGAATGGCCCGAGGTGCTACCTCGTGCTCGCAAGTTCGCCAACTCGCACCAGGGCGCCCGCTTCGCTCTGCTCCGGCTCTGGTCTGCGCCGCACTTCTACCCTCTGATGGTCGGACTTATGAATCGTCAGGGCACAGCCTTTCTGGATAGCGCCGGCCGGTCGTGGGAGTTTAAGTTTGTGCCCAAAGACATGCCGGGCAGCGAGTTTAGCGCGCATAACACCACGGGGAAAAGGCTTGGGCTGTTGGAAAAGCAGTTTGGCCATCGTGTGATGAATCGCGGAGACTTGATCCTTGTCATGGGAGAGGATGCTGCGGATCTACTAAGATACTGCACGGCTGTTACGTTTGCCATACAGACCAAGCCGTGGCTGCGGGAGGTTGATCTCTGGAAGAGCTTTATCAATGTTGACTTGGACGTTTTGCAGGGGCTGGATTCTTTCTGGCTGGACTGATGTGGAAGGGTTCGAGTATCAGAATAAATACACCAGGCTGAGGAGAGCTTAGATGAAGCCCACGAGGTTAAAAGAATTGATCTGTTTCTGAAGACCTGATCTTTAGGGTACAAGATTATTGAGATGAACTACTGGCTAATCTAGCCAAGCCTCAGGTAGGCTGTTTGAGAGTGTTGAGAAGCTCCATGTTCAAGCCTATCTATCACACGGTTCATACCGTCATCTGTCATTTCAACTCGCTCAAGTGACCTTTTGCCAATGTATTTGCTTCCAAGATAATTCTAGACATATCGTCAAGAGACAAATTTGGGCTGAGTGCACAAATTCTCAGAGCGACTTTGCCTTTGACCTTGGTCGTCAGAATGCCAGCAATATTGTCAGAGATCAGACTCCTTGAAATGGACGAGTTCAGCGCTTCAAGCTCGACTTCCGTCATGTGCGTTGGGGCATAGCGAAAGGTGATGATGCCCAAACTGGCAGAACTCATGATTTGCCAGTCAGGAAGCTTCCTCAGCTCCCTCTCTGCCTGCTCCGCCAGATTGAAGCCGTGATCAATCATTTCGCCAATCTTGTCCACGCCAATAACCCTCAGAGTGAACCACAGCTTCATTGCTCGAGACGCCGGCCGCGTAAGCTCCATACTGTAGTTCCAAAAGTTCGGAACATCTTCGTCTTCTATTGCAACGCCGTCGCGGAGGTAATCGCCGTCGTTGGCAAAGCTTCTCACAAGGTGGCTCTTATCTTTGACGAGGAGCAGCCCACAGTTGTACGTTTGGAACAGCCATTTGTGAGCATCCCAGGACATGCTGTCTGCAAACTTGAGCTCCTCGACTGCGCGATATCGAGTAGCCGACAGCACGGCGGAAGCCCCGAAAGCACCATCTACGTGCAGCCACAGCTTTTCCTCTCTGCAAATCGCTGACAGCTGAGAAAGCTGATCTACCGCTCCGGTGTTGGTTGTTCCGCAGGTGCCGACCACGAGGAACGGTATCAAGTCGGTTTCGCGGTCAAGCCGGATCGCCTGTGATAAGGCATGGGGATCCATACAGAAAGCCTCATCTGCTGGCAGTCGACGAACTTGATCTCCGGCAAAGCCAAGAAGACGGAGCGCTTTAGCCACAGAGTAATGTGTTTGATCTGAGACATAGGCAACGGCCCGATGTTCCTTGCCACGAGGCACGTAGCAGTCGCGTGCAAGTACAATTCCCATCAAATTGGCCATTGACCCGCCAGACACGCAGATGCCTCCCGCAGTAGTAGCTGGAAAGCCCACCCGTGAGGCGAGCCATTGGATCAGCGTATTCTCAATAACGACGGGGCCTGAGGCTTGGAGTTTTGATGCCCCCAGGGCGTTGAACGCGCTCGATACGATGTCTCCCAGCCAAGCGATAGGCGAGGTGGGAGAAGGAATCAAGCCCATGAAGCGCGGATGGTTGACGCGCATGCGATAGTCGAATGCCGTGAAAGCCTCCTTGATGACTTGGTCAATCGAATAAGGCGATCCGGGGACTGCAATCTCTCGGAGCATGGGAATATCCTCCGGCTGGACGACCTTGATTATGGGATCGTTGATAACGTCTTGAGTGGTTGATGCTAAGCGTTTGACAATGTTCTGAATAGTCGAACACACGGCGTCAATTTCGGCCGCCTGCGTATCGGAAGCGCTCATAATGAGACGAAGAACTTTGGCAATAAGACTGAATTGGAGCTCTAGTGTTTGTGGAAAATGGCTGTACGAAACGTTATTGACGTCTTTGGCAACGACTTTATATATTTCATACTCAATGACGATGCAAGGCCAGTCAGTCCTGTGAGATGTTCGTTTGAAAGCCCCCAACTATGCAGATCAATGCATAACGGCCCAACAATGCATGTCAATTTTGCGCCTTTGTTACGGTATCTATCAATACGACATGTCATGTCAGCGGTTGTCAGCAGTCAGCGCGCCCTTCTAATGCGGCTCTTCTACTATGTATCATGCACCATGCTCTTTCAAAGGCAAGGTGCTTCCACAATAAGCGGCTCTTCTACGTCGGATATCACTGGCTCTTGATGGTTTTACTCCGAAAGACCATGTAGAAGCGTGTGACTGTTAACCGCATGCGGCACGACAGGTTTGATTATATTATATAGATTGCTACTTGAGCATGACATCAACGTCACCCCCACTATATACGAAGAATCTATGCGACCTGTCGGCGGTATTCAGCGTCCTCATCTCTAAAGACACTGCGAGTAAAACTCGTTGTGCTGGACACATTTGAAGCCAGAGGCACACTTGGTCGCACCCTGCCAGTCCTTACCGCCACATGGTGCCCACTGAGCAGCTACACGGCCAGCATTGCTTCCAGGAACTGGGGCAGAATCCTTCTTGGGAACCGCAGGGCTCTCAGCGACAGGAGCCTTGACAACCGGCTTAGCGGCGGCTTGCTGCTCCTGCTCGGCTTCAACCGGGGCCTCCGTGGTCGGGGTGTCATCAGCGGGAGCAGATGAAGTAGCAACAGGCGCGGATTCGTTGGAGCTGGGCTGAGGAGAGTTGCCGGCCTTGCTGCTCGATGAGGCCCAGTTGTTCTTGGGGGCCAGCTCGTACCACCAGTTGCGGAACATCCAGCCGTCGAAATCAGTGATCTCCATGGCGGAACCAGCCTTCATGATGAACTTGTCCATTCCCTTGGGAGTCCACTCATAGAAATCGTCCAAACCAAAAGTATGTCCCATCTCATGTAGCAGAATATGAATGTTTTCAGCGTCAAGGTTGTTCATGACGTACTCTCGGCCGACATGCTGTCCCCAAGAGTATCCAAAGCCGCCCTCGAGGCCGTCAGTAAGCCAGAAAGAATGGTCATAATGGCGCGCGGCTCCTCCTTCGCAGCCGCTGAAGTCACCATCGATATGGGCATCACGAGCACAGGCCACAGGGCACATGGGAACGCCATCGGCATCCTTCTCCGTGTAGACATCAATGCCCTCGGTCGAACCCTGAAGAAGGGCCTTGTCGCGGACAGCCCAGCCAACAATGTTGACCTTGACGTTGTCGTAGGGGAAGCCGTTGAATCCGTAGAGCCACTTGAACCACTTCTGGTACTGCTCGGCGTACTTGGTCGCGAGCTTGGTACGCTGAGCCGCGGTCACGGTCTCGCCGGAATCCCATCGCACACAAATGTTGAGGAATCTAAGAATCGGTCAATGGCCGCTCTGCAAGCGATAAAGAATCTTTTAATTACCCCTTGTTGGCCATGATCTGATGAAAGCCCCAGTTGTTGTTTCCTTCGGGGCCTCCTTCGTACTTGTCCTCATAATGCTTCCAGACCTGGGCCAAGGGCTCCTTGAGTTCCGCCGGTGGGTTCCAGCCCGACTGGCGCTTGGCAGGGCGATTCCTTGGGACGTCGGCAAAGACGCGCTTCGAGTGAGATTCCTGTTCGAGGTTCTTCCAGACGGATGCGTCGAGGTCAGAGTGGGCGACAGCAGATGCCGCCAGACTGCCAATGATGGCGAGGTAGTTGAAGATACCCATTGTGATAATAAACGAGAGAATGATAAGGTTTTAGTAAAGAATGACTGTGAAATAGAAAGAAAGAATGACTCCGGCCTAGGCAGAGCAAATGAATGTAATTTGTTAGTTCAAGACAAAACCAGGACGCTTAAACGATGGCCTCTTCCTTATATACATGACGCTTGACTGTGGAAAATCTCCGAGAAAAGCTTCCATTCTTGTCGGGGTTAATCCTTAAGTGGAGGTGGATCAAATTAAGGGCGAGCCTTCGCGCTGGAAACCCGTGTTCGAGGGGTGGAAAAACTATCGCCGAAGGGGTCATGCCATGAGACCAGGGCCAAGCTTGTGCAAATGAGCATCGTATTGCTAGCTCCTGTTTCAGACCCTGGTCGTCTACACTCGCTTCCAGCTATCAAGGGGATAGTCCAGGGCTGGACATCATGTTTCAGATAAATGTTGGGAGATGTACGGTAGCAAGAACATGATTGGGGGAACAACATACGTTCTATGGTGGGCAGGATTCTTTTCCATTCCGACAAGGCTTGCAACCATCAACAGGGCTACGGCAACACCACAGGCATATACAATACTGCTGCTCATTTATATAGCTTGAAGAAAGGCAGTAAAGAATATTAATTATTCTTGCACATAAGCTCTTAAAACTTGTCAGGACAGAAGCCAAGGGCACCACAATGATCTCAGAATAGGTATTACTAGGTTAATCACGCCAATGGTTGTGGTCCGAAACACACTTGTTTCCACAGTATGCATCATGCAAACGGATGATACTGTAGCAATGGCATGAATAGCCTTGCCTATAACCAGCAGGTTTCGTGCGTTGAATTTTCAGAACATGACTGGATATTGAAAGGCTTGTGACACAACGGTCTCTAATTTCTAGAACTTCAGTAAACAAAGGAAAAACTATCTACATCTTCTCTTGCCTTGATTGTGATTTCATCTTTGCCTGCAAGATGATATCCTCCCATATTGGCGGCCTGCATCTTCTCTCCTCTCCAGCAGCTTCAGCCTCAATGCCAAATTCCAGCAGGGCATTCTCGCTGCACCACTCCCCAGTGGCCATCAAGCCAACGGGTACTTTTCCAACCGCCTTTTCGTCTGCTTCTTCCCCGGCTGCGTCTTGGCCTTCTGGGACGACAAACCCTGCGGGCACGGATAGAGACGGCAAACCGCAGAAATTGGCCAGCCAGACGTACGTCATGCTCTCTATCGTGAGGTTCCCGTCACTAAGACCATGCTCCAGCTCTTTGGTCCCGCCTCGAACTGGGGCTCCCGCACAAGCTGTAGTGGGTGTTATGATAAGTATCCCCGGGTACATCTGCCACAGATGCGAGAGGTGTTGCATTAACAGACTTCGGAGTTTCTGGGCAAGCAAGTAGTCTGTACTCGGCGTTGTACGTCCAAGGGCAAGTAATATCTTGGTCGCCGCTGTGAGACCCTTGGTCTTAGGCAAAAGAGACGCTGCATCGGTCAAAACGGTCATGGCGTGCGCTATCTGTCCTTCGTCCGTAAAGGGAATACTAATAGGGACGACGTTATAACCATAGTCAGCACAGAGTTTCCCCACCAAGCTCTTGGTGAGGCTTTGAACGCCAAAGCTAGCGCACGAGAACCATGGCTCATATATTCCCAAGAGTCTTGTCATAGGCCTCGGTGGCTCTCGACACAGCTGGGGGGACTGAGATGAAGGATGGGGAGTTGCGATAACATTGTATACTGCCGCCAAGGAGTACATATCGGCCGCCATAGGTCCCTGAACTGCACAGGTTGGGGCACAGTTTGGGGCACAGTTTGGAGTGGGAAACGAAGAGAGCCGACCATGGGTTGGTTTCAGACCGAAGCCAGAGAGGTACGAAGCTGGAATTCGAATGCTTCCTCCAGCATCACCACCGAGTGCAATCGGCATCAAGCCGGTTGCGACCGCATATCCAGCGCCTGACGAGCTGCCTCCTGTATAACTATGGGTTGAGTGGGTTGAGTGGCGTGCCATGGTTGGGGTTATTTCCTGTGACGTCTAACATAGAATGTCAGTGGCCATCGTAATGGTGTAGGGAATAAACGAATCTTCGACTTACCCATACCAAACTCATGCATAGAAAGCTTGCCAAGAATCACCGCTCCTGCGTCTTGTAATTTGCGAACGCTCCAGTTTGTTATCGAGCCCTCTTTGACAGCTTTCCCAGCGTAGTCTCTCTGAGACCCCATTGTCATTGCGTAGCCCTCAAGATCTGAGTCATCCTTGATCGCCGCGGGAACCCCGTCAAGGGGTCCAAGGGCCCTGTTTTCTCGATAGCGGGCTGTTGACTCCTCCGCAGCCCGCCTGACCAGGTCGATCCGAGTATCGACCCACGCCAAAGAGTGTTTTCCAGGCGAGCCAACGTCCCGACGGATTAGCTGAAGCAATGCCTCCGCAACATCCGTAGGGGTGGCCTCTCCTGAGAGGTACATTTGATGATAATCGCTTACAGAATAGTAAGTTGACTGTTGCAGTGACTTCGGAAATTTCGAGATCGACAGGTGGGGTAAAGAATTGTTTGTCGTCGTCTCTGAAGCGGTGATGTCTAAAAAAGGAATGACTGCAGGGTCGTAACGGGCCTCGTAGCATTCCAGATTCTCTCGAATATTCCGCAGCGAGTCGAAGCCGGCATTATGCCACACCAACTTCCGAATCAGTTAAAACCATTCGATTCTGCGTTTCATTAGCTTTAGGGTGGTCAACGACATGGTAGAAAACCTACAGGAACGCAACTATAACTAGAAGTTGACCTCTTAAAACAGGATTGACCAGCTTCCTTCTCTGCAGTGGGACATCAGGACTTGTGTAGGTTAGCGCCTGGCCGAGATGTCTTCAAACTCTGGTATCTGACCCTTGATTAGAACGTGGATAGTTGGAGAATCTCCGTTGATTATTGTGTAAGTCAGATGTATCTGTTATCTTTTCCATCTTGGTCATAATTGTTCGAAGCTTAGGAGTAAGGGAACGGAGCAAACTTGCACCTCCGTTGGGCCGGGTCAAATGTTGTGAAAATTAGTTAAAATACTTGATGAGAAATAGCTTAATTAATAAGGATATCTGCCTTTGTGTTTGGGGGCCGGATCGGTAATTAAATGTCGATTGGTACAGCTGGTGACGATATGAGCGGTGAAAGTTGATACCTGGCCAGCGGCCAAGGCTGGCGAGCAAATTCTGCCTATCCAGCACTCGCCAGCCAATAGTAAACAATATTTCATTAACAATAGACAAAGCCAAGCACAAATTATCCTGCGGTTCAAGACCATTCAATTTTGTATTCGTGTCCGATGCGGCTTAACATCGCGCTATTAGTCTTAGCATGATATCGTGGACAGGTTTCAGCCAGCCCTAGCTCAGGTGTCCAATCTGGAAACAATTGATGTTTATCGGCGCTAGCCTCGCATAAAGCGCCATGAAACGCCTCATGGTCGACTAACGGCTTGGATGCTCAGGCGGGAAGCAAGCCCGGTATTGGGGAGCTGCAGCCGGGAGCCATCAGCCATCTGTTCGGTGTATCAACTAACCTGAAATTGGCGACGCCGAAAGAACTATTACTGGTAAGTGCATGACAGCACAGTAATGGCAGCTGTCGTTTGTCAGATAGTCGTCTTCAGCTGAGCCACAGCCGTTACTAAGGAGGGCCAGTATGCTTGACCAGTCTTTTATCATTGCCATGAATATTGGCAAAGTGATAAGCGAACATTGGAATTACCAGACAGTCGGGTCGGAGTGCTAAACGAGGCCAAGTCCCCTTATAGTAGACAATCTGTGATGGAGTGCTTAGAATTGTTTAACCATGTTTGGATGCCAAGTTTTGGATCTCAGACCCAACATGACAGCATCCATTGTACTCTATAACCATGCTCTAAGTGTGCAATATGTCTGAAACCGTGCTAGTAGCCTTCCCATCAATAATGCCTTTTTAACCCATCGCAACGCCTGGTCTCGACCTCCACTCGCGCTCTTGGCAAATCCAATAGACTCTGGCCCTGCATCAAAACCCTCCACCAAGAGCACGTACACGCAAAAGAATCATTTCGCAAGGCTGATCGCAAGGCGGTGGCTAGCTGAAATAACAGAGACTGGTATATTTTAGACGGGCAAAACACAAGCTGTCAGCTTAATGGAAGGAACGCAAACCCGCCTGAGCTGGAGTTCTAAATGGAGTAAGTCTAACATAGCCAGGCTTCGTGGTTGACGTTTTCGGCACGAATTGCCGACTTTGAAAGGCGTTTACTCCTTCGACACATGACTCAGTTGTCCGAGTCTGATGGCCGAGATCCTGGACTCTACAGCTTAAAGTCGAAACAGCATTCAACCGTCCCTTTAGTAATGAAAACAAACAAGTGAACTCGCAAATATTTCCGATATTTTCTGCTTATACGGTGTGTTTTCCAGCCAGATCAGAAGCAAGACGAGCCAGATGAAAAAAGAGGTACTTGATTGCTAGTGTTAGAATAACCTCAGACCCTCAGTTTGATCCCCTGCCAATTTCATTTAGAGTACCTAAATATGGGGTTCATATGTATTACTTCCTCTCTTCTCTTCTTTTCTTCTACAGCATAAACAAGTCAAGCCATGGCATCTTTGCCCACGAGAACGGTCATTAGCACAGAAGAAGTTTACCAAGCCTTGCTAAACCTCCTTTGGCTGCGATGTTTTGACTCTTGCTTGCCGCCCCTCGCGATACCAGTTCTCTCCTGGCCGCATGGTATCTGCTCACAAGAAGCAAGAGAAGCTCAAAGCTCCGCTTGGTGTGCGGCAAGAAGCTGGCATCAAGCAGCTCAAAGAGAATTAAGTGTGGACATCCTCGATGTCGCAGCTTCAATGAAGTCATAGGTCTAAGTTGAGAAAGCTCTGGCTCGCAAATCAACTTTGAACACGATAGACATAGTCAATATGGGGAAAAACTCAAACATATCAGTCAGTCAAGGTCATATCGAAAGCACTTAGAAACTGCGCATGTCTTATCTCTCAGGTCTCAGTGTGACTTCACAAAGCTCAAGTGGCATTTTTTCCATCATACGAAAGTCCTCCTCTGAGATATCTCTAATCCCCCGCTTTCGATGTCCGCGAACGACAAGCTCTTACTTCTCAGGCAAGATCTCCGTGATATTACTTTTGCCCAGCTTGTCGGTTTCATCGAGAACCTCAACCATCCAGCCTCTGGCAGCAGAGTTTCGAGCATCCTCAAGCCTGGCTTTACCCATGTGCTCCATAGCCACGCAAACAACCGACTCCATCAGACGCGGTGCCAGAGAACCGGCGTATCCTTGCTCATAAAATGCGGGCGTCTCGTTCACCTCCAAAAGCCAGGCACTCCCACTTGTGTCGATTAGAAAATCCAGGGCAAAAAGCTCGAAACATTTGTCCAGAGGCGTAAACTTGTCGGCCATTGTATGGGCAGCTGCACGGAAGAGCTCTCCGGAGATTTGACACGCCTGATTGAAGATGCTCTGCTTCCAGTCGCCAGGGAGCAAGTCATGCGAGATCGCCCAAAAATCTCTCATGGATTCCTTAGCCACAAACTCATCCTCGTCTTGAAGCGCGGTGTTGGTCAAAGATGACTTGAGGCTTGGATTGTCCCAGGGCGGCTCATAGTCCTGGAGTGCCAGTAATGCGAGCATCTCTCGGAACACGTGCACTTTGAGTCGGCCTATAGAGAGGACGTAGGCTCGCACATGCCACTTTCTGCCGTCCAGAGGCGGGATTGAAACGATGTATATTTGAGCGACGAATTGGCGAATTTGAGCCGACGGAATCCGTTCATTCTCATCAATCACCAAATCTTGCGTTGCGGTTCCCATCTTGGTCTTTTCCGAGTCGTCGTCAACTGTCAGGTGCCCCGTGGCAGTGATTAATGCATCCAGAGAACTCAAACCTGGAGTTGACAAGCTCGGGTCGAAGTCGGGAAGATTGTCGTCGGGTTGTGGCTTCATCTCGAGGGTTTGTGTACACAGCGATTGAGCTGAATCACTCTCGTCCTCCTCCTCAATATCGGCAGCAAGCTCAAAGTTGCTTGCCAACTCTTCCATGGTACTGAAGATCCGGATCCCATAACCGCAGTCAATCATGGCCGGCTTGAGGATCCACCACTCGCGTTCTGGCGCATCTCTTTCTTCGTTGTCCTCCAGTGAATACATCAAGGTGAGGTCGTCTGCCGCAGCTAGCGCATCGTCAACGTATTCGGCGTAGTCAAGGGAGAGCCTGACCGTCATCGGCACGTGCCCCTTGAGAATGCTTTCCGGTCTTTTCGTCGTCCAGTAATCCACGACAGTAGCGAGATGATCCTTGCGGGCGAGTGCATCGCTGTTGGGGTAGGCGTTGAGAAGACCTGTCCTTGCTTTGTTAAGGACTGAAAAGTGTTGGTTGAGACACCAGCCGTTACAGAGCTGAAAAACAGAGTCTGCATCTTCGGGAATGGTCGAGACGTCGTCATGAAACACGGCGTCGGGCACGTGAAGTTGGATATATGACTTGACATGCTCGTCCAGCCATAAGCATGCTCCATTTATGAACACGTGCATTGTGATAGAGTGGAACAACCGGTTCTTTTCGTTCAACGCGAGCGATCAATTTCTTCTGGAGGCAGAGCTGCTTGACGAGGAATCAGGAGGCGAGCGAGTCTAAATTCCATATGATCGGTGAGTGCAGGCAGTGAATCAGTGATCCAGCCAAGTGGGTAGTGAGGGCAAAAGAAAGGCCCTGAATTAGTCGTGGGTGGTTATGTCTGTGATGAGACGAGGGCAGCACTTTAAAGGACTCTTTACACGGCATTTTGGTGACTTTGACAGTCAATAATTGAGAGGCCATGGCGTGAAGAGGAGTGCCAAGCAGCCAGGGACACCAATTACCTAAAAGTGGCCCACAGCCGTCGTTGTTTTGTAACGCCTTTATTGGACGTGATATTTATAAACGTAAGCAATGTCATCAACTTCATGATCTTGGATATGTGCCTGACGAAAATGCATGATCATCGGTATGCTCACCGACTGTTTTCACCTTGACCGGGTCTAAATTATCAACGCTGGACCCTGTGTGCTTCATATAACCCTTGTCCAAGAAAAGTCTTTTGTGTCTTGCCCTGGGTTTGTTGAGCGCATCGGATAAGACTCCGCGGGAAAGACTGAAGATTATGGGGAAGCTAACAGGGGCCCCGGGGAGGTCTGAGTCGTGCAACGTTGGCTCAGGGTTAATGCTAGAATCGACGCCTAACATTGTGACGTCTACTCTTCAGCATGGCCATAGCGGCCTGTTCCGACTCCTGATATATTCCAGTCATATGGGTCTATTACCTTCTTGTATTTAGCGTCTGTATGCTACACATCTTTCAACACGCAAAGAAGCCTGCAAGTACTATTACCTGCCAACTATAACTACTAGTTGAGTGGCCTTGATCTAAGATTGTGGTTGTTTTAAGCGTTGCTTAGGAAGCGCAGGGGTGGAGGAGAGGCTAGCCAGCCAGGTCCGATATGAAGCTTTCATACTTTGACCAGATGACTTATGTCTAGGCGTAACTTGTGAATGACTATTGACTCGCCTTGATCGATAGAAGCTCCCTCTCAATAGCCTCGCCCAAGCTTTGCGTATTCCCTCTACCTCCCATGTCCGCCGTCATCACATCCAAGTCAGACCTGGCCAAAACATTCTCTATCGCCGTCATCATGGCCTCCGCAGCCTCTTGGAACCCAAAGTGAGACAGCATCATCTGACCAGCCCAGATCATACCGATCGGGTTGGCGAGCCCTTTTCCAGCTATGTCCGGGGCACTCCCATGGACAGGCTCAAAAAGGCTAGGAAAGTTACCCGTAGGATTGATGTTGGCAGATGGCGCAACTCCAATCGTACCAGTGCAGGCCGGTCCTAAATCCGACAGGATATCCCCAAAGAGATTACTTCCGACAACGACATCGAACATATCAGGGTGCCGGACGAAATGAGCCGCCAGAATGTCGATATGATACTTTTCAACAGCCACTTCAGGGAAGTCCTTGTGCATCTCACGAACTCGAGCATCCCAGTACGGCATGGTGATACTGATGCCGTTGCTCTTGGTAGCGCTCGTCAACTTCTTTCGCGGGCGGCTCTGAGCGAGCTCAAAAGCGTATCGGAGTACACGATCAACACCCACGCGTGTCATGATTGTTTCTTGAATCACAATCTCTCTGTCGGTGCCTTCAAACATCACTCCTCCGACGCTGCTGTATTCGCCTTCTGTATTCTCGCGCACAATCCAGAAATCGATGTCGCCTGGCTTGCGCCCCGCGAGAGGCGAAGTTATTCCAGGCATCAGACGGCAAGGCCGGAGATTGATATACTGGTCGAATTCTCGTCGGAACTTGAGGAGGCTTCCCCAAAAGCTGACGTTATCGGGGACTTGATCCGGCATTCCCACAGCGCCAAAGTAAATGGCGTCGAACTTGGTGAGCGTTTCCTTCCAGTCGTCGGGGAGCATGGAACCATGCCTTGCGTAGTAATCGCAACTAGAAAAGTCGAATTGCTCAAACTCCAACGACAAGTCGAACTTTTGGGCCACAGCCTAGAGACAACGCACGCCATATGGCATCACTTCGACCCCGATGCCGTCGCCTGGGATTACCGCGATCTTTATAGATTTCGCGGTCATTTTGGTCAAAGAATAACTCCTGTGAGATAACTAGCTGTTTCAGATATAAGAAGTTGGCTTGTTGAGCAAATCAAGGTGAGGGTTTTCCGTAAAGTCACGGCGTGGACGGATCAATGAGGGGATTGCGGCCAAAGAATTGGCCGCCCGGCTGCAGGCCTATCAATGTGATGCAGGCTTCGGAATAGAAAATCCGATGCCAAGATTCTGGTTGTACTTCTGCGACATCCATGTTTGTAACTATAAACTACCGGTACGGCTACACGGATATTCTTTCTGGTTTCCTGCGACTCGTTAAAGGCAGTCATAAAACCACATTGCCGTCTCAAGCAAGACCTTCACCAGCCTTACACAGTGATATTCTTCTCAACAGACACGAAAGATGAGTAGTTGACACAAAATGCGGACATCAAAACGGCCGCTCCTCTATTTAATTCAAGAACTTCAAGATAGCAGAAACAGTTTCCTGCGGCGCCTGTTCTGGGATGTAGTGTCCCGAGTCAACACTGTAGCCCTCAACCTTGACATCAGGCTCAGCCACGTCCTGCCACTCTTTGACAGCATCAAAGCACTTCTCAATAACCCCGTGCTTCCCCCAAAGAACAAGCAAAGGACACCGAATCAAGCGCCCGCTCTCCAGGTCCGCCCGAGCCTCGTCCAAGTCCAATGTTGCGCTGGCTCGGTAGTCATGACACATTGCATGGACCGCTGCGGGATCTTCCAAGCTGCCAGCATAGATTTCGAAACACGAGGGATCGAAAACCTCCAAGCCGTTCTTCTGACGTCCACCCATAAACAATTCTGCGAATTCTCTTGGCCGTGCCGAGATGAGAGTCTCAGGTAGCGGTTCTTTCTGGATCAGGAAAAACCAGTGAAAGTATGCTCGGGCAAAGTCGAAATCCGTCTTTGTGTACATGGCAAGAGTTGGGCAAATATCAAGCAAGATAACCTTGCGGACTCTGTCGGGATAATCGACGCACAACTTGTGTGCCACCCTCGCTCCGCGATCATGTGCACAAACATAGAATGAACCGTCAAAACCTAGGCCATCCATGACATCCACGCAATCGCGAGCCATGGCGCTCTTAGCGTACGCCTCGACATGTTCTGGCTTGGACGATTGCCCGTAACCGCGAATGTCGATCAGGATAAGGGTGTACTTGTCGAGCAGCTCGGGAGCAACACGGTGCCAGATATGTAGCGTCTGGGGGAATCCATGGAGTAGAAGCAGCGGCGGCTTAGATGAAGAAGATTCATTACTCTGCAATCCATGGATGGTGATATCCGCGTCGGATTGTGACTTGATAGCGAACGATTCGAATCCTTTGAACATTTTGTGTACTTCTGTCCACGAATGTATCAGTGATAAGCTTTGAGAACTGCTATGTTCTATGCGCTCTCAGGAGTTTGGTGATGATAATTAACCTAAAGATTCTATTATTAATCCTCCAGCATGGGCTTATCCATCCCCGCCCGGCGGGTGTAGCTGATGCCGTCATGGCCGGCTAAAAAGGGCCGATCGGTCTCGAGTTTAAGGGCACAACTCACGACGGCGGAGTTTCATTCTGCCGATATCGACCTTATATTCACGTGAGAGAGCGCGACAGATAATTTGTCGTTCAGGGGGTGGGGGGTTTGCGTGACACTAATGATAAAAGTACTGCTGAGACTTAGCAATCAACAACATGGCTAACTGTACAGGTGATGGTCTGGGACTGATGATGATACTTTTTCGTCTTCTTGCCATCGAATGAGCAGTACAGCCATTGTAATATCAAGTATGAAGATGGGAAAAGGGTGGGCGATCATGGTGTGAGTTTCGAGAAAAGCCGCTCTCCTATCAATTAGGATATGCTCAATCACATGCACAGAAATTTCGAATGCTTAAATGCCTCACAGTTTGCACCATCATTTATTCTGCAAGCGAATTGCTGACATACTCTTCCTGTCTCACGAGAGACAGCTCATTTAAAACGTGACCTATCCAAACCGACCAATGTCGCCTTTCATACTGGGGCACAAGCCTATTAATCTCTTCTTCAACGTGTCGGCCTATACTTGATTCGGATTGTGGGCCTGGGGAGACCAACCCAGACAACAACTGCGGCCAAATATAGACTGTGCATAAAATCGATCTCCCTAAATCCTGTACTAACTGGCATCATGGTCTGGCGGATCTCGCATCCGCTGGCCGACCCTTCAGCTAGCCCAAACTACTGGGGTATCATGCACAGCGTCAGTAAACGTAGTGTAGGAAACGGGCCAGGTATAATCTGCACAAGGGTAGCACCTCTGTTGGGGTCAGCTTTCCCTGGCTTCGCGTTTTTCTACCATGTAGTCTAGTACCTATGATGTTGCACGAAAACACACTTGCGGTGGAAAGGGTTGGCTCGATTCCCTTGATGCTTTCTTTGAAATGATAGTGTGAGAGTCCCCAAAGCTTTTTGAAGGACTAGGGATGGGCTAAAAGTTCAGGATGACTCCAAAGACCATCTGAGCTCCGGGTGGCTTTAGGGTAGTTAGTTCCACCAAAGTGTATCAACAACACCAAGCATACCACGATGCTGAATTTTGTCTGCTATTCACTTTGCAAAAAGTATACCGGTAGCTCAACTCCAGATACATTTTTGAATTCTATAATGAGTACTGGCTCGTTGATAGTTACCTGTCACGTAGCGTGGTCAAAACATTGCTGAGTTGGTTGAGATGATTTGCATCTTTAGGTCAGACGGCAAATCACGTCAGCGTGATGTTTACGCCCGATTTCAGTTGAGACCCAAGATCGAATTCAGTCACAGGAATCTCTAATGCAGGATGATATCTCGGGGGCAAAAATGTAGTTTCGTGGAGTAGCTCAAGAAATAATATCACCGAGTGTCTGCAGCGAGACAGAATGACGACTCACGTCAATGATGACCTACCTGTTGGTGTTTTGGCATGTGAGTGGTCACTTCTACAGTGAATGCTGCTCAGCTACAATACCTGACAGGGATTGGCTGAATGCAAATCTCATGCTAGAACAGCTGAGGACGTCTTGATCACCAACTGGGTGGATTCTGTTGGCTGATCAGGCACGCACTCACACACTGCTCATTAGCGGTAGGTCTTCTTTCGGTGCCACTAGCGACCTCCCACACATGTTTTGCATCACGCACGTCACGAGTGGAGCATCAAGAAGGATCTATCATGGGCCTGGTTGGAACCCTGTGAGTGCCACCCTTTGTCTGGCGTCCGGGGCGCATCGGCTGGTGGCGCTCTGCAGCAAGTAGGGGACGCTGTCGTCCCCCGTGGTGCAAGGAACGGTCCTGGCCAAGCCGGGTGATTGTAAGAAACACACCATGGGGATGCGTTCGAGGTCGAAACGGCGGCTGCTCCGGAGGGATGGGCAGGTTGACGAGTGTTCGGTATTGCCAGCTTGGCAGAACTTGGCACGGTAAAGGCTGCCGACGACTTCGACGACAAGCTATCAAACTATCAATAACGTGCTAGAAAATTTCACAAGAGGCGAGACTGTGGCAATAGTCATCTACTGTACTGTAGATAGTCATTGAGCTACTCTGATCAACAAGATACAAACAAACGCAGTCAAATGGTTAGCGTCGTTGAATTGAGTTGCAGCTCTAGACGAGTGGGGAGCGCCACCTTTGCTGGGAGCTCAAAACAGCTACCGACGAGCTCAACTAGTGTGCATTACCATCACTGCATGGCGAACCATCAAATAATTAACATTGAGAATGAAAGTGACAGGATGCTACTGGACTCGCCGATATTGCAGGACGAAATAGGAACAAGAGGATGAGATGAGAGCCTTCACGTGCTTCGCAATCAGCTCCCAGAAGCGGCCTGGCATGAGTGGCGAGACTGATCTTTCGATTCAAGGGTTTTTCTAGCTCCCGCTTTGGTAAAAAGGCAATCCAAGCTTGCCAGTTGAGCATGCACGGCATCTTCCTATAAGAATGCGGCAATCCCCCATGTGGCCGTTGCGAGTGGCCACCCTCGATTTGGCGCCTCGAGGGACTTTTCAACAGTCTCACCGGAGGGATCGCTAGACGGGGGGCCAACGGGGGGCCTAAACGGGGTAAGCTTATCCCCAGCGAGCCCGGTATCTCTGAACGTAAACCGTCCGGAACGAGGACCTGGAACAGTCTAACTATCCTGGGCACCGACGAGTGGAACCCCCACTGCGCGCTCCCTTGTTCCCGGCTTGTCGATAAGCCAAGGCCAGATGGATCTGGAGGTACATGCAGTAGGTACATACGAGGTGCAGACGTAACTGCTTGGCGAACTGGGAACTGGCAGAAGTGGGAGAGGGAGAGGCCTGTCACGTCACTTGTGCAATTTGCAAGAGGTCGTTGTCCCTAGGTCAACTGGCCCAGTCGACATATCTCGGATGGAACCAAAGGCCCATCAGCACCAGCTTTGACTTTTAAGCATAGTTTTACCTCTTCTGTGGGCCAAGTTGTTCCATGTTAGGTCCTGGCACGCGACGCACGCAGCAGCACCCAATATCAACACCGAGGGGCTGCGGCACGTCGGATCAAGTCAAAGTCTCGGCGATCGACAAGAGTTTTCCAAGACGGCCCCACAGAACTTGGCATGTCCCATCCAAGCTTGATGATTGGCTCTGTCCCTTGGCAGTTGGGTGCAAAGACGGGCAAAGGCAGACACATTTCATGACTGTGTGGCGGAGCTAGGGAGCCCAAACCCACGCACCCACGCAACTACGCACCCATGCATCTTGGCTGCCCTCGTTTTCCACGCCACCGAATGGCCCAATCACGCTCGGCCCTCTGGTGCCTAGATCTGCCCACGTGGGGTAGATGAGCCATCTCATAGGGTTATGCTTAATTGTGCTCCCCCAAGTCTGCACCCACCCACGGGCCAGTGGAAACCTGACGGAGGACTGCCCAATACGGAAAACCAGCACGCTTTTCTCTGCAGCGTGGCTTTTCTGCTGGTGTTTGCACCAAGTAATCGGTAGCCAGATCGTCTCACCGAGGCCAAGAGCAACGCGCATGCTCTTCAGCTTCTGGACTCTCGGTAGCGGCGAGGGTGGGGGAAAGGGCTTGGGAACTGGGGGTCCCATACAAAAAAAGAATCCATGCTATCATGTTGCATGGTTGAATTGTCCATTGCAGAAAAGTTTAAAGTCTCTGTCTGAGACCCCCCGAATACATATTTGTTCCTCTCTGCTCGAGCATCCCTTTCCTTCTCCATCAGCAAACAACTCTCTTTTCAGCTTTTGACTGCTTGGATCCTCTGCTTCTTCTCCCCACATAGCAGACTCAGCAGCCAGAACAGGCACAAATCAGTCAACATGGTGCTGGAAGCTTACACCTACGTCTTTGCCCTGGGCACTTGCTTTGCCCTTCTCGAGGCCTACAACAACGGTGCCAGTATGTTCCCCTCACTTCTCCCTTCGCGTTCAATGACGCATCCCCCGCAATTGATACTGACATTCACCCTTCCACAGACGATGTCGCCAACGCTTGGGCTACCAGTGTTTCATCGCGCTCTGTCACCTACAGAGGTGCCATGGTGCTCTGCGTTATCTTTGAACTGCTCGGTGCCTTGACCGTCGGTGCCCGAACCGCCTCGACCATCAAGAACGGTATCATCCCCATGGAAGCCTTCCGCGACAACGCCGGTGTCCAGCTCCTCGCCTTCGCCTGTGCCTCGGCTGGTGCCTCTCTCTGGGTTATGTGGTGCACCAAGCACAACGCCCACGTCTCGTCCACCTACTCTCTCATCTCGTCGCTCGCTGGTGTTGGTATCGCCACTGTCGGTGTCAGCAAGGTTGAATGGGGCTGGAACAAAGGCCAGGGTCTCGGTGCCATCTTTGCTGGTCTGGGCATGGCCCCTACCATCGCCGCCTGCTTCGGTGCTGCCATCTTCATGCTCGTCAAGATGGTCGTCCACGTCCGCAAGAACCCCGTTCCCTGGGCTGTCTGGACCTCTCCCTTCTTCTTCCTCGTCGCCGGTACCATCTGCACACTCTCTATTGTCTACAAGGGTTCTCCCCGCCTTGGCCTCGCCGAGAAGCCCGCTTGGTACATTGCCGCTGTCACCCTGGGTGTCGGCTTCGGTCTGTTCATCATGTCTGGTCTCTTCTTCGTCCCCTACGTCCACGCTGTTGTCATCAAGAAGGACGGCTCTCTCCGCTGGTGGGACGTCTGGCGAGGCCCTACTCTCTTCAAGCGCGCTGTCGACCCCAATGCTGAGGCTGCCCGTGTTCCCAACTACGCTGTCGTTCAGCACGATGATGAGGATGCCGAGTCTACCCAGCATGAAGAGACCCAGTACAACCCCAAGGAGAAGATCAGCAACGATGGTGCCGCCATCTCTCCCGACGCCGCCGCCCACGCCAACAACGAGAAGAGGATCAACCTCGCCGAGTACACCCAGGAGGATTACCAGAAGCTGCTCAAGGATGCCGAGGAGCGTCACCACGCCAAGCTCCGCAAGACCAAGGGTCCTCTCGGCTGGGCTATGCGCACTTGCCACGCCAACCCCATCGGTGCCGGTTCCATCCACGAGACTCACAACATGATTGCCCTCTTCAAGCGCATCCCCGCCCAGATCGTCGTCGCTTTCCTCTACGGTGCTCACTACGATATCCACACCGCCCAGGTTGGTATCTCCGGTACTCCCGAGGGTAAGCGCATGGAGCGCGTCTACGCCCACGCTGCCAAGTACCCCAACGAGGTCGAGTTCCTCTACTCTTTCGTCCAGATCATCACTGCCTGCACTGCTTCTTTCGCTCACGGTGCCAACGATGTTGGTAACGCTGTCGGTGTCTGGGCTGGTATGTACGCTGCTTGGTCCACTAGTAAGCCTGCCGAGAAGAAGGCCGATGTTCCTCTCTGGCAGATTGGTGTTGTTGCCGCCACCATTTGCATTGGTTTCATCACCTACGGATACAACATCATGAAGGGTAAGTCAAGATATCTCTACGCATATATCCGGTGCAGCTGCTAACTCGCAATAATAGTTATGGGTAACAAGATCACCTACCACTCCCCCAGCCGTGGCTCCTCTATGGAGATGGGTGCCGCCATCACTGTCCTCGTCTTCTCCCAGTACAAGCTCCCCGTCTCTACCTCCATGTGCATCACTGGTGCCACTGTCGGTGTTGGTCTCTGCAACGGCTCCCTTAAGGCTGTCAACTGGAAGCGAGTCGGCCTCCTCGTCTTTTCTTGGATCATGACCATTCCCATTGCCGGCCTCATTGGCGGTCTCCTCATGGCTCTCGCTCTCAACGCCCCTCACTTTTAATCCGACAACTCTTTCTTTTACCGAAAGGCTTAGTTCGACACTACAGCCGAGTCACTCACTACCAATTGGAGCGCGAACATGAATTATAGAATGGTATGAAAATAGAAAGCAGGCTTGATGTGCATAGATACCGAGGGCAGCGAAGTTTTCTTAGTACCTGACACCCTTATACCTTTAATTGACGGAAATTGATACCAACCGCTATCGCTTAAGTGCATCTGTGTCTCTGGAATAATCTTGTGATTTGACAAAGTGTGGAACAACATCCACTCAGAACAGCTCTTACCAATTGCCTCGTAAAGCTACCGATGGTTCGAGTAGTTACAGCCTTTATTGATCCCGCGACTATGCGGCCTATATCTAGCTTATCAAACACAACGCGATTTATGCGCTCTATCCCATTTCCACCAGCTACGAGATACAGGAGGAAGGAGTTACCAATGATTCATACAATGGTTTTCTTAACGCTGCAAATCCATTGTCCTCCAATATATGGCTAGTTACGCCGGTTAAGAGTATCAATCGCGGTCGATGACTGGTTAAACACTCCGGTACAAGACTACTTATCCGTCTGCTTTAGACATATGCGGTCCCCCAGAGCCCCATGTGCATATATGCACCAGCACCCACAGAGCCAGGGGTTTCCCTAGACGATGCTACATACAATCTATTGTCCCTGCCAAGTGAAAATCCCTGTATGTCTTGTGTGCAGTGGTACTTTCGTCCCCCTAGGGGTTGCAGCTTGGCAACATCTCGGCGATACCTTGGCAGCAGCTTGGCGCAGCACAAGCTTTCCAAGACTTTTTCCAAGACTTCCCCAGGATTATCACACGTGCTCAACGAGGGATTCGAGGTATCATACCCGATTGGCCACTGAGACGTATGATATAACCCTTGTACACTCTCCTCTTTCTATATTGCTGATGAACCCATGGCTGCGATAACAGCGAGTTACCCACTTCGAGATGTGGCTTGCATATCTTTAGACGGTACACAAGCATACAAGGGTTGTGTTATGTCCAAACTGGGTGTAAGTGCCAATCCGAGTGATGGGTGGCCAAGTTGTAAGAGTCAAGCTGAAAGGGATATAAATTCAGAACGCCATCCAAGGATTACTCGCCAACTTGAACCTGCCACAACAATCTTTTATCTGAGACGGCATCACACAACGGTAAGGAGTGTGTTTAGGTGAAATATTCGAGACTGACTGCTGGTGGCTTGATTGAGATGTAGCGTGCCCAAACTGTCCGAAATATCGTATGAAAAGCCAAGGCAAGAACGACGTAGAACATATCAAGAGATTGCCAGTCTTGAATGGTTAGATCAAAGGCAAGTACTTTTGACTTATTAATTCTTGAGCTGCCTGTGCAGCTTCTACCATGTACATCACAATGACAAATCTGAGTCCATCATATACCCTGCTGGACAACGAACGCTTTACACGGTGACAAAGAAATGAAAGTACCGTATCACGTGTCATGGCCTCAATTTCAACTAAAAAGACTGACACGCGAGGTCACATCGCCTCTACTCTCCAACTCGAAAGCTGTCATTAAACCTCTGACCGAAGAGCTCCAGTGAAGCAACTGCGATACAAAAGCTTACTCGCTGGCAAGGCACAGTCTTGTGAGCTCCACATAGCACTTCAACGGGCGTTGGCTCTCAATGACATATATTGTGCTTCAAGATTTCGTTGTTGCCTCATTCATTGCTCTGATACCGGGCTGGCAGCCTCCGGATTTGTTCGTAAAGACAGTCAGTGGAAAAGCATATTACGTCTTACCTTATACAAGTGAGTCCATATGGGACTTTTTTCTCTGGAGAATCACATCACTGGCTTATTTAGCTTCAATATCAGTCTCATCCATATTCTACTGTTGGACGGTAACGGACTCCTGCGCCATGATGAAAGATGCAAGACCCCCACACCACACCTATACACAGTACAGGCAGGGCTTATATCTTATACAACACCTAAGTTGCTGTTTATCCATCTATCGAAAACTCTCATTCGCAACCTTACAACACTCTAAGCTTAGGAGCAGAAGCTATCTTATGTGGTCATAAAGCTTGACACGATTCCTATCACTTGCCGCTACCCTTGCACCCAATATGACTGGCTTGCATCCTTATATCGATGTCATCAGGTGTCCGAGATCAACATTAAATTTTTAAAGCGTGTCAATTAATATCATACTATATACCGCATATCGACATAACTATTATTCCAACTGAACTTCAATAACCCCAGCATATAGTGTGTGGTGAGCAACCGACGGTTAAGCAGAAGAAGTCTCCGTCCTATCCTTTGGGTCAGCCATAGCTTGCTCGACAAACACCTTGTGCCATTTGCCGGTGCAGAGAAGCTTGGTGGTGTCCTTGACGCCAGCCCAGTTCTCCCTCACGATATCCATTGTAGGGCGCGAGAAGACCAGGTCAATCTCTTCGAGAGTCTTGTTCTTGGTCTCTGGCATGAAAAAGATCTGGTAGATCTCGCCAATAAAGGCAATGCCGCCGTAGAATCCCAGAGCCAAACCCGTCTTAGTCATACCCTCCTGCATCGCGGAGAAGTTATAGGTGACGACAAACGAAGCGAGGAAAAGCAGGGCGTCGGAAGTCGTCATGCCGTAACTTCGCAGGTAGGTAGGGTAAACCTCTGACGGCACGACCCAGGTCAGGCAGGCGTAGGAGCCAAAGAATCCCATGTAGATGATAAGTCCACTGAGGTACAGGCCTTCGACGGTCTGCAAATCTGTCTCTAGGCTGAACTGGTAGCTGATGCCGATGAGGACCAGACCGATGAAGAAACCGGGAAGCATGGTAATGGCCCAGAATCGACGGCCGAATCTCTCCATGAGGAAGATAGCCGGGATAGTACCAAGAAGGAGAGATCCACCGCCGACGAGGGACATGTAGTTGGACTTTTCTTTGTCAAATCCAATCTGGTTCATCAAAATGGACATGTAATACATGCTATATCACCAATTAGCTTTTTTCCTTATCAAGTGTGATGGAACGGGCATCTTACATGGCGTTGACTCCTGTGAGCTGTCCCAAAAGAATCATGATGTTGGCATAAACGAGGGCACGACGGGCCCGAGGAACACTGGACAGTGGACGTTAGCTTCATTATAACAGTCTATAGGCCGCGAGGTACGTACGTGAAGAAATCCATCCAGGGGAAACGGTTGTTCTGAGCACCCTCGTTGACCTCAGTTTCTTCCTGGTTTACGCCGGCACTCATGACGTAGAACTCTTCACGAGAATCGGCGGTGGCGGTACCACGAATGCGCTTCCAGACCTTGTATGCGTCGAGTTGTCTCTTCTTGTGCATGAGGAAACGGGGGCTTTCGGGGAGGAACAGCATGCTTCGTGGATGTCAGTATAGTTCTCTTGAGAGCCATGGGAAATATATGAGACTTACCCAAAGAACATGATCGTCGAGAACACCAAAGAGGAACCCAAGATGTAGCGCCAGTTACCGGGAACCTTGAGGAAGATTGCTGCAATAACATATCCAAAAACTTCTCCAAGTGCAATATTGAACTGGTAGAGCGACACCAGGTTTCCTCGAATCTTTCTCTCGACCGTTTCGGCGACATAGACGGGCACGGTGCCGCCTTCAAGACCCACGCCCATACCCAGAATAACTCGCGAAGATACAATCATGCCTAAGTCGTTAGTTAGGTATACGGTGGATGAGAGATGCAATGGGCTTACCAAAGTTCATGGCACCAGCTTCCAGCGCTGCACCGATCGTGTAGAGGACAATAGAGATGATGATGGCTCCCTTTCTGCCGCAATACTCGTTGGCAGGTGACAGAAGAAGTGCACCACCGACAGCACCTAGGGGCATGCCAGAGTTGACAAGACTGTTCTGTCTGGTAGTCAAGCCGAGGTCCTTGGGCAGGTAGAGATTGGCACCAGAGATGAGACTCTGGTCGAGACCCGAAAGCAAACCGCCCATACTGGCAAAGGCTACAATCAACCAGGTAAAGTGCTTGGGGTCCTTGAATTGAACTTGGAAGAAACCAGTCTTCAGACCTCCGGCAGCCTCGAGTTGACGATCCATCTTATCGATGAGCTCGTCAATCTCGCGACCTCCAGCCCTTGCAACTTCAAGGGCTTCGAATTCGGCCTTTTCGGCACCCACTGCATGATGAATGGCATCCTTCTCTCTGTCGACCGTGGTGGTCGAGTTTTGTCGTTCGCTCTTGGCCATATTGAAGGTTGGCTTTGTTGATAACAAGATAAGGGATAAAAGAGGCTTTCTGGGGATCCGGAGCCCCAGCCTTTTATAATGCAAGCTTGTTCACCCGCGTTACAACCCGCATTTCAGGCTATTAGGCTTTCCGGAGAATCTCGTGCAGGTTCATCAACATGAGGAGGCCCGCATGGAGCCCCCCAGGTAATAATTCAGACACATGAATGGATCCCTAGATGGAGCTCGTTGGGTGGTTTGCAGACTTCGTATGACGATAGCACCGAGAAAATGGCCGATATGTAGTGGTTCGGACCCGGAGACCCATCGAGAGATGCCGTTCAGCCGATCTGGATAGTCTAGTAGGCATTCCCGTCGCATCATTGCGGGATCACCGCGCCACTAATCACGCTTTGGCAACATGGAATGCGACTCTCGTGAGACATTTTTGGCCTTGAGATGGGGGCCGCTGACTCGAGTTTGAAGGATGCCTATGAAAGCCGCTGATCTGCTGCTTTTAACGGCCATCGAACCATGGCGAGTTCTAACGTTGCGGACAAGATCCTGGCCGAGGTTCGCTAGGACAGGGCTGGCGGAGATCGGCCCATCGGAGACGACACCAATCAAAGCGCTAGAAGGTGACAACGGAAGATATTTTCTGTGCCACAATTTTCAACTCCCGGCCGATGATCTGCAATACTAACGACGGTCCGTCTTTGTTCCTCTTCTAGACGTCTTCGACCAGTGGGTCAACATGGTATTTAGCTATCACGAGGTCAACATCTTTTGGCCGTTGGGAGCCGCTTGAGGCTCCTCTTGAACCTGATGTGATGCTCCATTGCTTCTCCACTTGTTTTATTAAGTACCTCTCGAGCCTTGATTCCCTTACAAATTCCTTTCGGGGTGGTACATATGACCAGAAAGGTTTTCTTCTCTTGTGTAATACTCTGCAGATCATATCGGGCCGGCAAATTACCATCCCTGGCACGGAGACGCAGCGGAGACATTGATCCACTGGACGACCAACGTGATGACTTGTTTCCAAAACATGACGTGATAAAAGTCGGAGTCTTTCGACCCATATTGGGGATTTAAGCTTTATTCTTTAATTCTATCTATCGTTCACGCAGTGTTTCTACGCAAGAGTCTGCATACGTTGAGAGAGTAATCGAGAAAATAGTTTAAAGATTGTCCTGTAAACAGAAAAAACTATTAGACTGTAAATAAAACATGAGAAGCAATATAGAATAGAGCAAAAGCTAGAGGATCTTTTACTATCTAGTGTTCCAAATTATAAGTATAATTTTAATTATACTCCGTACTAGGATAGCTATATAGTCAACGACTAATTAAAATATTTTATCAAAAGTTATCACTGTCCTTAGGGTAGTTGGAATCGCATTTCAAGAGCATGCTGAACAAATATTATTAACAGGCATTGAAAACGATGGATCTACCTGCTAGATTTCTATCTATCGCCAAGCTATAAGGCTGTTCCTTCTATAGATGGATTAGTACTTGATGCTTGTACTCAAGTGACATGCCAAGCTCGGTTATGCACTTGGCTTGGTCCGCTGGTTCTTACCATGAGAAGCTTCACTTCGTAGACGATGCGATCTTGAGCGATGAGATAAGCCATCTCAAGAAATCCGGCCAGCTGAACTTCTCCGTAAAGAATATCCTCTCAAACACTCATGCTGACCACTCTTGGCTGGTTGACGAACTAGCGGGGGCGCTCAGGTGATCGGGACATTTGAGTCCAGTACGGGTCAATACAAGGAACTGAGAACGTCAAGCGGGATCATGCCGTGAGCGGGATATACACCATTTTCTGGAACAATAGCTCGGTATTACGATTGTTAGTCGCCGTACAGAGTGAACAGAGCAAAACACAGAAACGCCAACACGGCAACTTATCAACATTCGAAGAGGCAGAGAAACATCCTCGCTCGACTAACCGGCAGACCCATCCATATACTGACTGGAAACGACTCAAGAGGCACGCCTTTCCAGCCCAATCGGTGCAAGATATTTTAAACTCTCTTCACTCTACCCTTGGACTGTTTGACGCCTACACCGAGGACGAAAAGAGCCCGGAGGATGATACAAGTAACCGTGATGCTTCCACCAAACCAATCCTCCCACCGCCACCTGGAAATGGCAAGGTTTCCTTCGTTTCGCATTCCGATATACGTGGCGGTAAGCATGGCAAAATTGGACCAGAGGATGGCAAACTGCACAATCTTCCAGACGTTGATATCGTTGGTGTAACGTAGCAAGAGAACAAAAAGAACCAGATAAGATGCCTCCATACCGCCAATCTGGTAGAGAAATGGTTTGAGCTCTTCCGTGGCGGCGTAGTTCGAAAAGAAAGCCTGGACAGCAAGGGCATGGTCAAAGAGGTTGACGTATATCCCGGAGAGGGTCAATATGGGGCTAACCCAGAGGAACCAAAAGGAATAAATTGGATGAATTTGGTCTGCCATTTTCGTTACGTGGTGTTGGGGAAGATAAAATCCGAGCTTGGCCAAGGAGAAAGGAGAATAAGGACCGCACCATGACGGAAGAGGGAATTCTTATATTTACAACACACGAGCGGCACAAGTTTATGTTTTGAGTCATCTTGCCGATTCATGTAGCTGACGGTCAGCACTTTGCTGAATAAGGTTATATTGTTCATACTTAGTGAGCGTTGTGGCCTGCTGATACACTTATTTCGTGGAATTTGAGTCTCACCGTTACTGCTTACTTCTGCTCTTAGCCTATGAGACCGTCAGATGCCGTCTAAACTGGGTAGTATCCTGCGATATGACACAATGAACCCAGCTAGTGGTCCTGCTTGATGAATGCCTCGACACCAGCTCGCCAATCTTCCACTTACGATGATCGTCCTCCATTTCCATTGTGATGTGTAAAAGACAAAGTCCTTTACATGACAGCAAAGGCACCCTATATACAGTACAATATATGGGCAGCATGCTACGCTCTGAGGCCTCGTTAATGCTGTGGGCAACGGAACGCCCAGCTTCCTAGGGTCGAATGTCAGGGGGCACCTCTCCTTCTTTCTGGATGGAGAGGCAGCGTCGGATGGATCGAAGTGGACGCCTAACCAAGAAAGCAGCAGTCAAGTTTGCAGTAGCGAAGGGAAGACTGAGTCGAGAGGGTAATTGAGAGGGAAAATAAAACATTGTCAACACTAATACCATATATGTTTACTAATATTGAAAAACCCTCCAGTTGACAGACCAAGCTTCAGCTAAAAGGGGCTAGACCAGAGTGGGGCTCTCTTAGGTGGTCCGGCCCCTATGGACCCGGCCCCCAGGGCAACTCTCGGGCGACAATGATCAACCAACACCTCGCTCCCTCTTGCAACGCTTCGCGCAATCGTGACCCTGATGAGCCATTTTATCCTGCATTTTAATTCATCTCTTTATACCCAGAATGGTCAGGACTTGGCCCCTGATGGCTCTCTATCGACCATCATGGCCCGTATCGTCTGCTGTTGCGTCACGGCTTGATCTCTCGATCCCCGTTGAAGAAGAAAAGACACCAAATTATCATGCTGATCGATTCTACCCTATTCATCTTGGTCAAGTTCTCAACAGAAGATATCAAGTTGCTACAAAGCTAGGCTACGGTGCCAACTCAACTGTATGGCTGGCTAGAGATCTTAATCGGTTAGCTGCATCTTCATGAAATCCAGGTATAACATGGTCTAACACGCTGTAGCTGGCGCTGGTCACGGGAGAAATATGTTGCCATCAAGGTCAATGCAGCCAGGCAACCTTCGCGGCGAGTCTCTGCGGAAAATGAACTCGACATCTTGAGGCACATTTCTCAAGTGAACCCCCAGCATAAAGGTTGGCATTTCATCAGAAAGCTGTCCGACTCATTTCCACTACAGGGGACATCGGGAACCCATAGCTGTCTCGTCTTGGAGGCCTTGCGTGAACCTCTATGGCTCTATCGCAGAAGGTATGTAGGCGGTGTGATACCTCCGGGTATCTTGAAGATCTTGATGCAAATGATCTTGCATGCACTCGACTATCTCCATTACGAGTGTCGCGTTATTCATACAGGTAGGTTATACGCCAAGCTTTTTCTTTCGTCCTTTTCTGACCTTTAATAGACCTCAAGCCGGACAACATCATGGTGAAAATTGAAGATTCTCTGATTTTTGAACGGGACGCTCAGGACGAGTTTGACAATCCGTTGCCGCAAAAACACCTTGATGCACGTACCATCTACCTCTCTCGAAATAACTACGGACCACTTTCTGTCCCAACAGGGATCATACAGATTGTAGACTTCGATCTGTCTGTTCGGTCGGAGACAGGCCAAATCCATATGGGTGCCATTCAGGGAGAAATGTACCGAGCACCAGAGGTGATACTCAACGCGGGCTATACATACTCTGCCGACATCTGGAGTCTCGGAGTCATGGTAATACCAATTCTTCCGGGATTCTTTGACATGAACGAGGCTGACCACCCAACTTTGGCAGTTATGGGACTTGCTCGAGGGAGAGGGTCTTTTCAACCCTACAGCCCCTGACAACCCTGATGAGTATGACGACCAATCGCACCTTGGACAGATCGCAGCTTTGATCGGACCTCCACCCCAGAGTCTCCTATCTGGTGGCCAGAGAACCTCCATGTTCTACAAGCCCGACGGTATGACAGGCGGACCTTGAAGCAGTTACATATCGCTAATCCGTACGTCCAGGGGAACTCAAAGATCCTAGCCGCATCCCTAGCGATTTTAACTTTGAGAATACCATCAGTTGTATGAGTGGCGAGGAGAAGATGAGATTCATTCAATTCATCAAGAGAATGGTGAAATGGATCCCAGAGGAAAGAAGTACTGCAAAAGAGCTACTTGATGACCCGTGGCTCTATAAAGATTTCCCACAAGACTAGAACAATGGTACGGCAATTGTCGCGATTACGATCCATTGGTGGCTGGGCATGGGTGTTCTATTGTCGAGGGTTTCCAGGACTTCTGCCTTGAGGAACCAAGAAAATGTGTGAGTGAGGAATAAAAGGACTCTATGTGGCAATAAGCCCTGTCTAGATTTAATAGAGTACTGGCTCGCTATCTAGCCTTCTCTTAGAACACTGAAGCGCCGCCCACTGACGCAGTATAATATACCTGAGCCCAGCAGACCTGGAATTTTCTGATATCTATCACCAGAAGCTAGAATATAGCCACCCCATTAGGTGGACTAGCAACTCCACCAGGTACCTAAGGCATGTAAGCGGACGGCAACGACTACGTTATCACATCAGAAAGACATACCTTGAGGGGGATGCTGGAGAAGAAAAAGGACCACCGTCCGCGTTTTCGACACTCCTCGCCCAGTCTTTCCAGATCAAACAACTCACCAATTGGCATTCCCCATCCAGCCAGGAGCCATTCGTGCAGCCAAAAGTCGCGGTTTTGGCAAGGCCACGCCTCCATACTGGGGTGATCCCCCGCGACAGCCGAGAAGGACTGATCCCACAGCCATCGGAGGGTCTCCTCTGATGACTCTATCCCCATGGCCGGCGGGACTTTGAGGTCTGCCAACGCCTTGCACTCGTCGTCTGACAGCTTATCATAGGCACGCGTCCATCCTACTCGGATGAACAATATGTCACCCTCCTCAAACGTGGTGCCTTGGCTGTTTGCAACCTCCTTGAGAGTTGCCACAGTGATCGAGTTGGACTCGAATGGCTTGATCTCGATATTGCGGGCATCTGCCCACGCTGCGTAATCTAAAAGGACTCCGCGACCAACGATGCCGCCTCGATCGATCCAAGCTGCTCTGGTCAGTAAGGCTCGCTTTGTAGGCTATGAGATGTGACCTTTGTACCTTGAATACCATTCACGTCAGTGGTCAAGAGGTCGTCAAGAGTCTTTCCGTTAAACCAGAGCTTCTCTTTCTGATACGCGTAGTGCCTGAATCCATCCCACTGCGAGCTGCTCTGTGTGTTGAACTCCAGAGTGTCATCGTTGACAGCAAGCGGTGTCTTGGTCTTGATGTTGTGCTGAAAAGGCGCTCGTCCGAAGCAAGGTCTCGACATCCGATTGAGTGGCCAGTCGGTTGAGACACGCACTCCCTCGCGAATCTCAGCAGCCGCCTTCTTTGTTGTCTCGGGAGTCAGTAGATTCAGCATGCCGCACTCGTCTCCGTCTCCAAAGAGACCCCAGGCGTTTCCGTGAGGTCCATCCTTTCGCAACGGAAGGGAGTCGAATGATGGCTTGACTGGCATTACGAGTAGCCTGTTGTTTTTCTTGCTTTGTTTTGAAAGGACAGTAGATAGAGTAACTGGATCGCCTGATATACCTCGTGGATTGACTGGCCGGAATAAGTTATGCGAGAATATGACACCCAAACCCCGCCTTCTCAAGCAGCGTGGGGAAGACTCCCAATGACGCATGTTATTGATGATAAATCGTTGAAATGTTTTCTCCACTCTCATCCTTGCGCTGGTTGATCACCGTCTCGGACCGGATTTCCGTCTTTCCATCCCACGAGGTGATAAGCCTCTGACAACTTGTGTCGACCGTGATGTAAGTTACACCCCAAAGCCAGGTCTTTGTTTTCGTTTACAAATTCTACGAGATGTAGTTCCTCACTTGAGCGTTGTTTCTTAAATTCTTCTGGAGTAGACCTTTCGTTATAGACCATTAACTAGCATGGCGCTCCGAACATGTGTGTCACTGAATATTGCTAATGCCCAACACGTAAAACTTTGAACCCACTTTGTAAATTGACGGAAGGTTACAATAATGTTACGACAACGAACATGGATTTCTGTTCAATTGAGCACCAAAAGACTATGCCTGGCAAGAAGTAAAGTCCTTCAATCCTCCATCTGTGACCTTCTCCTCGGGAAGACACAGAGCAATGTTTTCGCCTTTGAGTTGTTGGCCGAATACGCGGACATGCTCGCGCTGCATCTAGTTAGCCGCATCCTTCAGACAGTCGTGACTGGAGAGTACCTCTGTAATTTCCAAGAATTGGTTATATATGCCGTCGGACCGCATTCGATCCCGAACAAGATCAGTCACGCCTCCCAGGAGTGCGACCACGGTAGTGACTTTACTGTCCCAAGTTACAAGTGCCGAGACTAACTCGCCATCAACTCGGGTTGACTCTGTGCTCCCATAAGGGTCTATCAAATAAGATGTAAGTAGATATGCATGACTTGACGTGCGATACGCTTGTCTGATGGGCGGGATCTGTGATCAAGTCGGATACTCACTTTGCATCTTTTTGCCAACAATCATGTTTCTCCACCAAGCAAGTCCCACTGCCTTATCAAACAGCATAATCGGAAAGGCTCCGTATGGAGTAACGACATCGTGATACTGATCTTTCTGGCTAGCGATAGAAGGAATACCAGCAGGCGAGATGTATCCGATGATGGAATCGGTCTTTGGATCGGTGGAATTGTTGACCGAGGCATACAAGCCAGGAGACTTGGTGGCTACCGAGTTGCATGTACGAGCCCGCTCGCCGTTCAAGAAGACCCGGCTACGTTATGAATGTTACTCTTTTTGTTCTTCCAGCTTTGAGAGCCACTCACCGAACAATGTCGACATCATAGTACGGCAACTCAAGCTGATTCCAGATTTCATGACTCGAGAACCAAAAACCTATATGTTGTCAACTGAAAGAACCCGACAGAACGAGGCGAGGGTTCGCAGACCTTTTCGCACCGTGATGGGACCATATCCCCCCTTGGAATACTCGGTCTTCTCCAGCTTTGGTCGTTTGTACTCCCATAGCTTCCTTTTATCCTTCTTCGACAGATCACCAAAGAACTGAAGGAAATAGGTGAGTAGTTCGCCCTCGTAGGGATCGTCAAGATACGTCTTTGTCTCGCAACGATAAGATTGCTTGGCGTGCGAGATAGGAAGCGTCTGGTCAGCAATCGCAGTTACTGCACAGACGCGACCCTGGCCGATATAGAAGACGTGGGCTGCGGTAGAAGCAGCGTAGTCGAGCCAGTTCTGCCATCCATCGGCAATCTTCTGGTATTTGGGTCCGGACTGTCGCTGCAGAGCTTCGATACAGGCATAGACAGCCCAAAGCAGTTCTCTAGTTTCCATGATTTGGTTAGCTCGGCCATACACGCTGAAGTCAGGACCCTTCGTTGGAACATATTTACCCATTATCCAGGCCCGGCACACGATCATCCCAGCCATCTTGTGGCTTGATATCGTGTACATCTGTCTTGATCCAAGGTAAAAAGCCGCCAAAGCCAGGATATGTCCGATTAAACTGCAGATACGTATTGAGTTTAGTCTCCATGATGGAAGCGGCAAATTCTGGAGCTGCATTGAGGTTTTCAGGCGTCAGAAAGCGGGCAGCTTCCTTTGATCCAGCGATGGCCCGAGCATACAGCATAATCTGTAGTGCCTGTATAATTCCAGATTAGAGCGGCTCTGCCATCAGAAAGGCTTATCCTTCACTGACCTCCTTGCTTGCTGCACTGAAACTGTGTTTCTTGGTGCGCTTGCCAGTCTTCCAGTCTAGCTGCGTACCGTCGTAAGACATGCCGTTGTCTGTGTTGTAAGCCACGCCATCTTGATGAAACTTTCCCTCCCAGTAGAGTAGATCCCAGGTGAATTTGTCAGGATGGTTGATAACGTCCTGTTGAGTCCACTTAAGACCAAAGCGACAAGATGGTGTCTTTCGTCTTTGGTCTTCGGGTCTACCCTCAATCAAAGGCGAAGAGGCTAAGAGTGCTACACAGGTAAACGCTAGAAAGCGGCCCGCTGAGGTGAGCTTCATGGTGGAACGAACAAAGACTATGACCTCGGTTGTCAGAGTTGTAGTTGCCCAGTAAATAGTGGTTTAAGAGTCAACGATGTTGAGCTTTATAAGAAATAAACCGTCCCCGTCGTGGTGACTGGTTCTGCTGGTCTTCCATCCACACTCTCTCACGAGCTAAACAATTTCGCTCTGGCTTCCCCAGACTCCCTTGTTCGATCTGGGCTCATCCCCACCATCTCGCTAATACGCTAACTCTCACTCGGACTGATCTACACGGGGAATAGGAGAAATTGCTCATTGAAAGCGGGGTTGCCAATGCCTTAGTGAGTCTCTTATAGGTATTTACCGCAGTAAATCCCCGTAAATCCTGTGGCCATTCTCCGTCCGCTCATCTCGAGTCTCATCTGTCTTCACAATGGACCATGGCCCCGCGCCAAGTTCTCCCCATAAATGGCCGGCCAGTAGAGCGTGTGATCGGTGTCGGCGGCGCAAAGCTAGGGTAAGGTCCTTGTTTCGGGGAAACTCAAACTATACACTTGAAGCTTACAAGATGATGGCCAGTGCAACTTTCCAAGTCCTGGTCAACAATGTACCAACTGCCGTGAATCAGGCACAGTTTGTCGCTTTGATTTGCCCGTTGCGAGACGAGGACCGAAGATCAGAAGGAAGAAGACTCTTTCAACGGGCGAAGCACAGGCGTCACCGTCCCCTGGAGCCTCCACAGCGGAATTAACAGCGCTGGTCGATGCAAACTCCTCCACACGATTAGGCACTACCTCGGCACAATGGAACTCTACGAGGTCCTTGGATATCGATCTTGGCCTGCCGCCGCCAACCATCTCCAGTTCTGTGCCCAACGACAACGACAACGACAACGCCATAAGCCAACATCCTTCAGCATTAAAGAGATGGCAGGATCTATCGGGGGCTCTGGCCTTTATCACCAGTGATCCTCAGCGGCTAGTTACGCGATGCTTTGACTTGTTCTTTGAGTACCTTTATCCACTTACGCCATTGGTTCATGAACCCAGTCTTCGCGAGTCCCTCTTACACTTTACGACTGGAATATCAGCTCCCGACACCGTAACAAGTCTCTTGGAATTATGGCCAGAAACATCATTTACTCTGATCACGGCCGTCTGCGCCGAGGCTGCCTTTCTTCTACCCAAGCATCTTTTCCCAGAGGGCCAGTCCGTGGCAGACCTTTTCTTGAATGCTTCTCGGGCGTCCCTGAGCCACTATCTAGAGGCAGACCTTGAGAATCCCAATGCCAATTCAATCACGATTCGATATTTCCACTCAAACTGCCTCCATGCTGCAGGGAAGCCCAAATACTCGTGGCACATCTTTGGAGAAGCAACAAGGCTCGCACAGGTCATGCAGTTGAACGAAGAGAGTTCATTGGAAGGTCTGCTACCTATCGAAGCCGAGTTACGTCGCAGGGCCTTTTGGATCGTGTATATGGGTGACAAGTCTGCTGCAATATTGAACAATCGCCCTATAACGATTCACAAGTACTCGTTTGAGTCGGGTATTACCACGGCATACCCAACAGGCATTGAGGACGAGGCCTCTATACTCTCTCCCGGAAACACTTCGACAAGCCCCGAAGTCTCGAGGAAGACGTGCATCGAAGGTTTCAATGCCAACCTGCAACTCTGGCAAAATGCATCCGACTTGCTTCTTGAGTTGAGGTTACTGGACGATCGCCAGCAAAGGGATATGTCAATATCAAATCATCTGGCCTTGCTCACAGCCGAGGATCGAAACCGTCTTGACACGATATATATCCGCTTCGTCACTTGTCTAGATGATCTACCCCCTTATCTTCAATCCTATACGTTCGCTGCACTAGCTGGACCCTCGAGGGAAGCCAACCACGTTAACCAGTTCCTGATTCAGTGTGCGAACCTTCAAGTCTCCGTGCATTGCCTCAGGATGGTGATAACGCAAAAGATGGAGGACTTTCAATACTTCCGTTCAGGGTTAGAGAATGCAGATCTTCGCAAGACAGAGATCGCCCGAGATATGTTGCGAGTGATACAAGAAGCCCCCTTCTGGTCCTTGCAGGTCAACGGTGAGCCATATGTAAGGTTCTTCAGAAAGATACCAGGATACAGAGACACTGATGACGTGTAATAGGTTGAGAAGATAAGACTTATTGGGGCAAGTCTTCTGGAGATTATACACAGAAATGGGTCCTCGCCTATCGCTGCTCGGGCTCGCAGTGACTTTACTATTCTACTTAATTTGCTCACTCGACTTGACTCGAAAGCGTCCGATGCTCTGCGGAATACTTCAACACTGGTTAACTAAGTAAATTTCAACCTATCATCATAATTCGAGACTTGTCTAGACTTCCTTCTCATGAACAACTTCCTGCTCCATTTTCTTGATATGGATCTCCTTGGCCATGTCCTCCTTCTTGTCTTTGCCTTCAAATAAGTAGGAGAGTTCCTCCAGAGTCGGACCAGAGGTTTCGACAAAGAAAAAGTAGACAATCAAGAAAATAAAGGCAACCCAAACGCAGTAGTAAATGTAAAACTTCCATCCGATGCCTTCAAGGCCAATAGGGTTCACGTAGCCACCAAAGATGGACGCTACCTGAATTATCAACAGTACGAACGCCCAGGTCTTTGCTCGCATATGGTATGGGACAATCTCGAGAGGATAGGTGACTACAAGGTTAGTCCATGCGAATGTGTAGAAGCCTTGAAAGAGGAAGATGCAAGCAAGGACAACTCGTCCGCCTGCGAGGGATCCGTCCAGATATTGCTTTGCAGCAATAGTCCACATAATGAACGTGAAGAGAACGCCGCCAGAACCGGTGAGGAAGAATGTACGGCGCTTGAATCGATCAACGAGTATAATCACGGTGATAGCGACGATATATTGCCATATCGTCACCATTCCGTTGACCAAAGTGATGTTTTTCTGGCCTTTGATACCGGTGTCTTTCAAGATCTGAGTCAAATAGTTGGACACGAGCAGGTTTCCCGATGTTTGACTGAACAGAGCGGTAGCAAAGCAAAGCGAGATGCGCTTCAAGTTGGGAATAGATGAGAAGAAGTCCTTCCAAGTCATGTTTTGCTCGGCTTCTTTAGCAAGAGCCTGTTGAATTTCGGTGCATTCGAACTTGACCAACTCACTGTCGGCATCACACTCGCCATGATATTTGACGAGGATCGCACGCGCTTTCTCCAACTTGCCCTTGGCAATTAGCCAGCGAGGGGACTCGGGGCAGAAGAAGATAAGACCAAGCTGGTATGCCGAGGGAATGATCTGGACGAGAGTGGGAAGTTTCCATGACCATTGATTGGGAATGCGAAAGCATCCATAAGTCGCCCATGCCCCAATCACATAACCCAGGACAATATTCGTGTTGTACAAGGTCGTGATTCGTACGCGTTCTTTTGGATGTGATAGCTCTGTGACTAGCACCGGGGCTCCCATTTGGATGAGCGACGAGCCGATACCGAGAACAATCTTGCCGCCGATAAACATGTTGAGAGAAGTGGCAAAGAACTGAACGATAACGCCGGCGATGATGATGATGGATCCCAACGCTGTCGGGACACGACGGCCACAGACGTCTCCAATCCAGCCAAGAAAGATGAAAGGAATGACACCTCCGATGGCGTTGGAAGCCCCGAAAAAACCGAGTTTGGAACCGGTGGGATGTCCGAAGCGATCTTGCCAGCTTTCAAGAGTCTGGAGGGCGTTGGTCATGCTCCTAGGTCTCGAATTAGTATCCCAAATCATGCGTGGGACAACATCGACACATACCCGTCAATGCCTAGGGCCATACTCGCAAACAAAGAGGACGTAAGCAAGAAGTAAAGAAGAATGCCATTCTTTCTTTTCCAGAACGGCCGAACCGTAGATAGGTCGATGGGAGACTGAATATCTTGGGTGGCGTGGGCAGCCTTTGGAGCCATGACTGCAGACGAAGATGTTAATGTTAAGTGCTTCGTTGACCGGACAAGGTCCTTTTTCAAGGAGCAAGGGAGAACGGGCCCAGCGTGGATGATTGATGGTTAAAACCCCAAGTTCTTCAACAGAGCCACCTGACGTATTATATATGCAGCACAGCGTGGTCAAGAGAGGAGAAGTTGACCCAGTCAGAACCGACTCTGCGGCTGAACAAAGCGCTCCACAGTTCGCTTCCCCATGGGGAACATCCAAATCGGATCATGGTGTGGAATTTGACGGGGAAACGGAGAATTAGAAGCACACGATGGAACCCCTCTTTTCTTGACGGGGAAATAGGAGCGGAAACTGCATGAATCGGCGGATATTTGGCCGTGATCTGAAGAGCATGATCCCGTCACAAGAAAGGCCACCTCCTCCCCGGTATAAAGGGTAGCGAAGGTGGTAATGGCCTCGATTAGTCTAAGCAGGCATTGTTATTTGCATGTCCAAGTTCGTTGTCCCCTGAACCACATGATGCCTTCTCTGCCGGCAGATTTCCAGCTTGGGTTCGCAACCGCATCCTATCAAATTGAAGGTGCCGTGGCAGAGGATGGCCGTGGTCCTTCCATCTGGGACGTGTTCTGTCACCTAAACCCCAGTCGCACCAAGAATGCGAATGGCGATGTTGCTTGCGACCATTACCACCGTCTAGAGGACGATCTCGACTTGTTGCAGCACTATGGCGCTGACATGTATCGTTTCTCGATCTCATGGTCTCGTTTGATCCCACTGGGCGGTCGGGAAGATCCGATCAACGAAGCGGGCATTGACTTCTACAATAGAGTTATTGACGGATGCCTATCAAGAGGCATTACACCGTGGGCTACATTGTATCACTGGGACCTACCACAAGCGTTACATGAGCGCTACGGCGGCTGGCTAGATGTGAAGGATATTCAAAAGGACTTTGAGCGGTACGCCAGACTCTGCTATGAGCGGTTCGGCGATCGTGTGAAACACTGGATCACACTTAACGAGCCTTGGATTGTGTCCATATTTGTACGCGACCTTGTTGGATCTCAAGTCACTGTACTGATGCCTCTTTCTAGGGATATGCAACGGGAGGAAATGCTCCTGGGCGGAGTAGCACCAACCCGCAGTCAACAGAGGGCGACACGGCGACGGAACCGTGGATAGTAGGGAAAGCCTTGATCATGAGCCACGCTCGTGCCGTGGCAGCCTACAATCAAGACTTTCGCCCGTCGCAAAATGGCAAGATTGGAATCTCGTTGAATGGAGATTACTATGAACCGTGGAACCATCTTGACCCGCTGGATAGCGAGGCAGCCGAGCGCCGCATGCAGTTCCACATTGGATGGTTCGCAAACCCAATCTTGTGAGTACTGATCATAGTTTTCGTTCTGTACGGGCCTGACACAGGAGCAGCTTAGGCGAGGATTATCCTCAGTGCATGCGCAACCAACTGAAAGACCGTCTGCCTGCCTTTTCATCAGATGACATGGCTCTTCTCCGTTCAGCCGAGTGCGATTTCTACGGCATGAACTACTACACCTCTCAGTTTGCCCGCCATCGCTCCTCTCCGCCGTCAAGTACCGACTACATCGGTAACATCGACGAACTCCAGTCTAATAAGGCCGGTGAAGCCGTCGGCCTGGAAAGCGGCCTACACTGGCTGCGGTCCTGTCCTGATCTCTTCCGAAAGCATCTTGCGCGCGTGTATCGTCTCTATGGCAAGCCCATCATTATCACAGAGAACGGCTGTCCTTGTCCTGGCGAGGACAAGATGACTCGTGAAGAGTCTGTGCAGGATGAGTACAGGATCAAGTATTTTGAGGATCATCTTGACGCCATTGGCACGGCTGTCAATGAAGATGGCGCCGTCGTGGAAGGGTATTTTGCCTGGTCTCTGATGGATAACCTGGAATGGTCAGATGGGTATGGCCCTAGGTTTGGTGTCACATTCACCGATTATGAGACACTAGAGAGAACTCCCAAGAAATCAGCACTGGCACTAAGGCGCCTGGTTGATGGGAGAAAGAGTGCTCATTGAACGCTGTAAGATTGGGTGACTTGAGTATTTACTCGGTTGCCCGCATTTCCAGAAACTATAGATTCGATACAGGTTTTGAGTTAACTGTCTCCGTGTTACTACCAAAGCACTTGGTGACTCGAGTCCCAAATCTGAGGCAGAAGTGCAACATCCGCTTTGAAGTATTAAGCACCTGACCTTCTATACGCATATTTAACGATACCAGTATTCTTCTAGCCATGCTTACACTAGCACAATGTAAAGAAAATTATTTGCGGCGTAACAAGTGTGTGGGCAAGCCTGCAAACAAAATCGGTACTATATGTCGATTTATTCAGTAGCTAGCTTCTAGTCAAACCTAGCAGTGATTCCTCTGCCTTGACAATTCCTAAACTTCACCAACATCATCCTCCCTTGTAGTCACGATAACTTCATTTTCTCTCCACCTTTGCACCAGAGGTAGGTCATGGGAAGTCGATGTTGGGGGGCGGTGAAGTGGAAGGGGGATTTGAGGATTTCTCCAAGGCGTTTACCTAGATTAGGTGGAGACAAACCCAGCATGACAGGCTCGTTTTTAACCTTATTACGGAATGCTAATGGACGTAACCATAGTTCGAAATATTCATCTCACGTACATTTCCACGTGCTTTTTATTGCGGTGAACTGATCTTAGGAAGCCAATTACTCCACTAACAAATGTTAATCTCATGCACGTTGCTCATTGTCTATATTGCATTGAAAAAAAGAGAGAAAAGCACAGCTAGTGAATATCTCCCGATTAACTACAAGCTTAGGTTACTAGTACTACCTGGTGGTTTATCTAATCATGCTCCCGAAAGCCAGTGAGTATGCTTAAGGGTAGCTAGGTTGCTATATTAAAGTTTGCTAAGTAAATAGGTATATAATTATTAACCTAATTAATAAGCACCTAAGTAAGCTATAGAATAAAGTAATAGAGGTAAGTAAGTAAGTAGTAAAGAAATAAGGTAATTAGGGCTTTTAGTATAGTATAAAAAAGAAGAATTCCTCTCTAGATACTAACCTTAATCTCTATCTTATTCTTATTAATTTTTAATACCCCTA